>SNQJ01S0017513.1:148891-161710 GCA_010110895.2 Picea sitchensis | reverse complement strand
GACCAGGGAAATAATAAGGAAAGAAGGTGTGACACAGTGGAATACCCTACTAGTATAGTATGAATAGAAAGAAGAGGGTAGTAGCTGACAGAGAGAGCTTGGACAACAATGAGGAAGAGGTAGAGGATCTCCATGTGACGGGGAAGATTGAGGATATCCTGTGCACCACATATGAGAGGGAAAATAGAGGTCATGGCTCTGGTGCAGAAGAAGGCCCTCCATTTTAGATCTGAATTAGTGTGGAACCCACAACTCCATGTGAGAATAAGACAATGGAAGAAGAAAAACTGGTTAACCAACAAGTGATTAGTGGTAGAAGTATTTTTGTAGGATGTGGGTCCAATGGAAGTTCAAGTAGAGGTTTAATTTCAACAAGAAGTAGTCATGTATCTACACCACACGGAGGTGGTAGTACAACAAAATTCACAATGGCAAGAGTAGATTCAACTATTAGGTTACCAGAGTTCCGAAGAGAAGGGTCGAAGGACCCACAGAAGCATATTTTCGTTTGTGAAAATATTTGGGCAGCTAAGAAGATTGTTGCGCCTCTTTTGTCACCTAAATGAGCAAAACAGAGGTGCTTACAAGCTTCGATGGGTTAGCTAAGCAAGACAGTTGTAAAGGAAAGGGTTAGAAAAAGAAACATAAAAGAACAAGCTAAGAATTAAACTAAGAAATAAAAGAACAACTAAACTATTGAGCATAAGGACATACGAACAAAAAACCAATAAGACTCATGTCACCAATGGAAAGGATTATATTAGTGAAAGAAAACACCAAGAAGAAAGAGGTCTTTGGGTCCCTTATTCCTCCAAGGGAGGGCTCTTGGACCCCCAAAACTAATCTCTTCTTACAATTTTGAAAGAAATGGTGAAAGAATCCCAAGCTAATCCACTCAAGAGGTGAGATGGATTGCCAATGTAATGATGCTAGTATACTCTTGATGAGAAAAGAGGATTTCCCAAGAGAATAGCAGCAACATAACCTTGCAAATGAATTCCTTGAAAATGAAGTGCACTCATGGCCTTGTTTTATAGCACCACTTTGAGTTATTGTGCAACCAGTTTATAGTGTGAGAAGAGGCTATTTAAGGCATTTTTAGGTCTTTGACCAGCCACCCAGTCAGATTCAGCCGAGATTTGGGTGTCAAATCAACTTGGAAGCTGAACCAGAAGTGGGTGGGAGGCCAATCAATCTCATAAATGCACCGTTCTCATATGTGCGTGGCTTTTAGCGACCATAGTCGTGCATCATGCGCATGTGCGCTTTTCTTACATTTCTAGATCGCGCATGTGCATGTGCGCCCTGTGTAGTCATAGCGCACCTTAATTTTATCACTGGTTGTATAGTTTTAGACCTTTTGGAAATGATTTTGTGGTAATTTTCGTCCATGGGTGACCTCATAACTGTTTGAGGATGCTAGATTCCTGTAACCATTTGCGAATGAAATTTCAATGATAACAGATGCCCCCTGATGGATGAGGTTAGGAGCATACGTATAGCCGAAATTCATCAATGTTTCTTATACTGAAATTGTATACAAATGAGGTGAGCATGCCCCATACTCGTGTCATGTAACTCAAAAAAGAATGGTGTTGTATAGTAACTAAAACAATGCGTTGATGTAGACAATTGCAGCGCCCTCGGGGGCGGGCGTGATAAAGGCACAAGACAATTCTGAGGAGGAACATACTCTGAATAGTAGGCAATGACACCTGTAAGAAGTATCATGGATTCTATAGGCATTGATAGCCCAACCAAGTTCAGAGGTATTCGGAAAATATAAGAAATAACTGCAATAGTTGCAAAGTAAGACCCACCGCAACATGAGAAAGTGTTGAAGTCAAATGTTTACGGGGGTCAATGACAGCAGGGAGAAATTGTGGTTCTCCCTGTGCTGTCTGAGACCTCTCATTGGAAAGGTAATGAGAGTCAAGATATTATCGCCCTTCTGGAAATTGTGCTGATGTCGACAAAAGGGGAACGTGACTCCAAGAAGCAAAGGGCTTCATGAAATCTACTAGGTGAGGTTAGGAACTGAGGAGGTACATGGACAAAATCAAGATGTATGAAGACTCAAGATTTCCCTTGGTTGGGGGTATATGTGAAGTATAAGTGGCCACAACCGTTCAACTAGGTCGAGTGTCAGGGGGACAAAAAGACGTGGGATAAGTTATGCCAGAGGTGAGACAAAGTGGACAAACTCAGAGAATAGAGGTAAGTGGCCGATGGTATACTTGGAGTATATGGATGATGTCAATAGGAGTAGATGATAAGGAGTGCCCAAACCAAGGGAAACATGGGTTGCATTTTCCAAAAAAGGGAAGAAGGTCGCCAAAGGTGACGACAAAAAGATATGTAAATGTTGGGAACAAAGGCTTTTTACAATTTATAAAGAATAATTTGGGATGAGTGTACAAATACAGAAACAGGTGCCCCAATGTAATATGGTTGAGCTAGTGAGGGCACAATTTTCTTGGAGAACTGGTGGAGGTTGGGGGCCCCATGGGTGGGTTTCTGTATGAGGTAGATGGTATGGAGGGAAATTTGTGGAAGGGAAAACTGATTGTGGATGAAATGGAGGGTTAATGATACTATGGAGGTGCATTCAATATATAACCTTGAAGAGATAACCTAAGATTCCATTGGGAAAGCTAGAAAAATGAGGAGAAGGAGTATGTGGCTGATTCACGACATGATGTAAGACTATCGGGACTCCCATCCCTAAATTTTTGAAAAATAGCATGAGTGTCAAACTGCCAAAGGGTGCTATGAATGGGACAACTCATGTCAGGGGGAGTGCTACCGGGTGACAGTACCCAAAATGCAATGGAGATGTCAGTACTACAGAGCCGGAGATGGGGATCCTAAAGGCAAATGTTAGAGGGTGTGACTGGAGATGCAATTGAGATTCAAGGGGAATGATTACATGCTAGTGTTGATTATATACCTGAAGGGGTGGCGTTGATTTATGATGACCAAGTACCTGCACACATTAAAAACAAAATACCCAACGTGAACAATATCTGAAGAGAATCGAACATACAAGCATTTATTTGATAATTTTGAACATGAGCATGCATACCTAGACAGGTATGAAAAAATGGTGCCCCGGGGGCTAGGGATAAAAAATAGTCTGGGGACTATCTTCATGTAGGTGACGAGACACTGATCCCATGGTTGAAGACGGATTGAAAAACAAACACCCGGAGCTCCCGGAATGGGGTTTGGAAGTTTGGCAAAAAGGGCTATATATAGCTGCAGGGCCCACATTTCCACCTCATTTGTACTTGCTGTCAAAGTGACTGGACAAGAGGTATTTAGAGGAGATTTGGAGATTCCAGGAGAACGAGGCAGTCGATTCAGGACCAGCGAGCTTCAGGTTAGTAGTCTTATCGTCATGCATAGAAGTAGGTTTTCAATTTGTGGGCAGGGCCTGTACGGAGGGCCATACATGGGTTTTTATGGGTGTGGGCCCCCAGTGTGTGGGAGATCCAGAAATATGCGTGCATGGGTGCATGCCTGTTATCTAGATATCTACGCATGGGTGTGCCCATTAGGGGGACAAAGGTGTGCATGGTATGCACGCCTGTGTGTTGCACAGTTGTGCATGGGTGCGCGACTATGTAGTGGACATGCGCATTGTGATGCGCACCTATGTGCGTGACAGGGGTGCATAGAGGCGCCTCTATAGGGTGAAAAAATGTGCATGTGTCCATGCCTATGGGGTGAATAGGTGCACATATGTGTGTGCCTGTGGGTTAAACAACTGCACCTTTTAGACAAGGCTGATGGGTGCAAAACCTATCTTTTTTGGAGATTTTAATGTGCTTTATGGTCAAGATGGTCGATCTAGGACTAGATTATGTGGTTGCAGGCACTCATTTGTATGATGCCAGTCCACTGGCGAGAGAGGGATTGGTCACAACTGAGGGATGTCATGGCTATTGAGGATTCGGGGGTTCATGCGACTTTGGCAGCCTGTGGGCTATTGAAGTTCCTCGAGTGCTCATTGATACAGGCTCAGGAGTATCTTCTGTAGTTTTTGATCCAGATGTGGAGTCTAGATCTGCATTGTTTTATGGTGCGGGGAGAGCAGCTAGCCTGCGCTGCGGTGGAGGATGTGTACTTTCTGACTGGGCTCCCTTTTCGGGGAACACCCCTACTGGTGGAGCCTGTGTTACCTAGGGATGTGTAGTTAGCAACCTTGGGCGGGAGGTACTATTTGAGGGAGAACTTCATGTCAGGCTCTGTAGTGAGTATCAAGGCGATGGATATTTTAGCTCATCATTGTGTAGCAGCGATGATTGTGAGGGTATATGGATCCCTCGTGACTCAGCGAATCAATGGTGGTCAGTTGAGGATTATGGGGAGGGCACTGGCCAGAGAGAATTTTGCCTGGGGTTTGATGCTGCATGCCAGGATGGTAGGGAAGCTAGACAGGTGCCAGACTATGGACTCAGGGTACTTTGCCTTTGGGTCCATCTCGGTGACCTGGTTTTTGGAGAGGGTGTTGATGTTGCGCCCTAGAGTTTTATTTGGTGTGCATGGTGCGTGAGAGCCATGACTGATGCGGTGGTCGATGATTTTGATTCACCATAGTGGTGGTGAGGGTGGCCATTTTTTCACGGTCAAGGTTGCACGGGTGTGGCAGCAAATGCCGCAAATCATACTTCAGTATCCCTACTGTGGGGTTGATTTTCGGGGTGATCCAAATATGGTGTTACCTCTAGGGGAGGTGTTCTACCACTGAGGTATGTTTTTGATTTTGATATGTTGATTTTTGAGATAGCATGACATGTGTATTATGTATAAATGTTGATACTATCATTTTGGTTGTTTGTATGTCCTGATGTGGGACCTCACGGGTGTGAGGTTGAGTTGATGAGAGCGCCATCTCGTCAGGAGCTAGTGAGACCACCATGGGTAGGAGAGAGACACTGGCGTGAGGACATTGAGGTGAGACCAGTCAGTGACAAGAGAGCGGCCAGGAGACATCATTTTGATGACCCTGGTGCTGGGCCATCACATGCTCCTCTGGTGGAGGCTAGGGGGATTTTGAGGATATTCGCCACCACTTGGAGGCAGTGATACAAGGAGTGCTTGAGGGCATGTGGTCGTGCATTTAGGATGAGGGTGTCCTGGAGTAGTGTGTGGGAGTGTCGCTGACGTGGAGGATCGTGGTGCAGTGAGCAGCAGTAGCAGGTGCTGCGATGACCAGGCGGTTACCTCCAGGTCCGGAGGGACCGATAGTGGGTGGGACACCACCTCTTGAGGGATGGGCAGGAGGTGGTGTTCTAGAGGCACCTTGAGTGTCACTCTATGTATGTTTGTATTTTTGTATATAGGTTGGTGAGCCCATTTTTGGTGTAGTGGCATCAGTTTTGTACCGAGGTGCTTAATTTTGTATACAATGTATTTTATGTGTATGTAAACATTTTGATGGCACTGTTGAATGATTTATATATATATATATATATATATATATATATGAGTATACATTTTGGGGTCTTTCTGATGTTTACATGTGTTTTTTAATGTGTTGATGATGTCTAATCTATATATGATGTGACAAGCTCTTGATGGTTTATGTGTGTAGAGATATCTTGATGTGATATATGCCAATTGAGTATAATGTTAACTAGGTTATCTGTAATTTGATTCAATTGTCTTGGAATATGTGTACATGTAATGAAATCAAAATGTCGAGATAAAAGTCTAACTTGCAGGTATTTGCGAAAGAGGCAAGGATCGCAGACACGGTACACATTGTTGAGTTGGAGGATGACTAGTTGGGAGTCGAGAAAGACACTAAGGTGATGAATACGAGGATGACGGGCATCGGCGAGGAGGCTAATGACGGTAGTGTACTTGGCTTGGTTGTTGGTTTCAGAACCCAAACATATGCCACTAGAGTGGAGCAGTTCATGTGAGGGGGTATAGAGGGCCCAAGCTGCTGAAGCAAGATTTTATGTCCAACAGCTGGCACCATCAGCATAACCGATGTGGTAGGTTGGTGGAGGAAGAATATATCAATAACACAAATGGTAGTTTATACATGAGGTATGGAAAAATATTAAAAACACTATAAAAGAAATAACCTAATGTAGAATGGCTATGCTTAGGCATAAAATTTCTTTAAGTATAACCCATTGACAGGTTCTTTGAGAGAGAGGCCTTCAGGGGAAGCCAGGATGTGTGCACCTTTAGTGAGGCAATGTTGGATAATGTAGGGGCCATGCCATAGTGACTCGAATTTTCCATTATCGAGGGTATCGTGAGCGATATCGTAAGTAAGGACGAGGTCACCTTTGTGAAATGAGTGAAGGTTGACATGGCGATCAAAGGTGGCCTTTGACAGTTTTTTTGGCTGCCTCATTGTTCTATAATGAAGATCGAAGATCTTCATATAGGGACTCTAAGTTCAGCAAAAGCTACTCCATTGGAGTAGTGTCGGGTAATAGCTCAATTGCGGTACGCAAGGTGGGAATTTCGCACTCGATAGGAAGAGTGGCCTTGACCCCATGGACTAGATGAAATGGTGTGAAACCAGTGGCTATTTTCACAGTTGTAAGGTAAGCCCATAGCACGGAAAATAACATATGATTCCAATTAGTCTTATGTTTGTTAACTGTGCACTGCAACATGGTCTTGAGGACCTTGTTAATTGCTTTGACCTGTCTATTAGACTGAGGGTAATATGGTGAGGAAAACTCATGGGAGAATCCCAACCGTGATGAGAGTTCGACGAAGATCTCATTCTTGAAATGTTTCCCATGATCTTAGACTAGTTGGAGTGTTACTCCAAAGAGGGATATGACATGATTAAAGAAAAAATGCGTTGTAGTGTCAGCGGTGTTGTTGAAGGTAGACATAGCTTCAACCCATTTTTTGAAGTAATTGACTGTGACCACGATGTATTTGTGTCCATTGATGGATGGTGGGTTACAAGTCATGAAGTCGATGCCCCATTTACAAAAGGGGCCGACAGTAATGACTGGGTGGAGAAGAGAAGGTGGTGCTCGTGCTTTGTTGGTGTAAAGCTGACATTTATCGCATCGCTTCATGGAATGAATGCAATCTTGAAATAATGTAGGCCAAAAATAACCTGCTCGGATGATTTTCTGAGCAGTGGACATTCCTGAAAGATGGCCCCTGCAAGCGCTTCTATGGCAGTCATTCAAGACTCTATTGGCCTCGTCAATAGTCAAGCATCGACGAAGTATGGTGTTGACCCCTCGCCAATATAAGATATCTCTGATGAGGAGATAGCGGGGGGTCTAGTGGCGAATATGACGACGATCATCTCTTGAGAGGTGGTTACCAAACTTTTGGGTTCAAAGATAGACGAGGAGGTCACCATACCAAGCATCATCCGAAGTGATATAAAAGAGATGTTCATCGGGGAAGTCGGTATTGATGGGAGTACTAGTAGTATCAAAGTGGAAGGCCATGAAACCATCCATGAAGGACAGAGCCTCATGGCCTATGCAGTCGTCGATAATTTGATCGATGAAGGGCATTGGAAAGTTGTCTTTGGGACATGCATGATTGAGATCATGAAAGTCCGTACATACATAGATAGTGCCCTATTTTTTGTTAATGGGTATAGGGTTGGAAACCCATGAGGTATAGGCAATGGGGTAGATGAACCCAGTCGCATGTAATTTGTCGATTTCAGCTTTGATAGCCACTGCTTTGGATGGATGTAGAGGTCATTGTTTTTGGTGAACTGGTGTAATATCAGGCTAGGTGTCGATGCGATGTTCGACAATAGAGGGATCAAGGCCAGGCATTTCTATGTATGACGAGGCGAAAATATCCTGATATTCTTGGAAGAGGGCTTTATAGGTGGTGATTGCTTGAGGAGTGCATGCATCACCAATGGTGATTTCCTCGACGACTCCATTTTTTATGGAAATATCGATTTTGATGGTCGGGGAAATGTTGACCATGTTGCCTTCTTCAAAAGCATCAGGGGTAGGAATGGGGTTGTTGAACCAATCGATATGCCCTAATGGGATAAAATCCTTGGTTTCGACTGCATATATTGGGTGTTGGTGAGGGGGCATGAAGGCTTCCTGTGGAAATAAGAGCACTCTATGGTTTAGTGCATCCCATGGGTAGTCAAGGGGGTTTAATTCCTCAAGTATGTCCTCGTCACAGTGGAATTGGCTGGAATACAAGGGATCGTAAAGAGTGATATCGATGACTGTTACTGTGTTGTCCTCTGGTGATGAAGAAGCAACGGGAATGACACAATGATATTGCAATGGTTCACTCAACATAAAACAAATATCGAGGTACTGATGAGTACCAGTGGTAGTTGGATGTAAAATTTTTGTAGGGAAATGAACAAGAGAATTCGGGGGATTTGGGGGTAAATCCTCGTATAAGTCATCCAAGAACCATGGAGGAATAGGGAGTGCCTCTGGTTTAGGAGAAATGATATGAAGAGTCTCTAGTGATGAGGTAAGGTTAGTCATTTCTTCCGTAGGGGGCGTCAGGGTTTGAATCAGGGTCGATTGGTGTTTCCTGTATTCAGTGATCATAGGAAATTGATATGTGAAATGATCTAAGGATTCGCAGAGAGAGAAAGGGCATCTCATACATTCATTGATTGAAGTCATGACATAATGGATGTCAGTGATGTTTGGTGGGGATGATGTAGCTAGCTTGGGTTCATGATGGAAGATTTGGTGTACTGCAACTAATGTCTGGAAGAAGTGAGGTAGTGTTGGGAAATGGTGTGTATAATGGCCATATTTTGAACATATGGCACAAGAAAATTTGGTTCACAACCCTTTGCTACTTGATTTAGGGGAGGTAGCAGCAGTATTTGCTACAGTGGCGAGCGGTGATGGTGTTTGATTAAGGGGAATTAGGTTACGTAACTCAGGTAGAGATGGTCATTTGTTGGTTGGGTGTCCATCTTTCTCACATAGCACACAAGGAGGTTGGATGCATGGGGGAAGTGGAGCTGTGGGATCCTTCTTCTTTCGCCTGCCCCCAGCTGTGGTAGGGAGGTTAGTGAGTGGGTGTGTAGAGGGTATGGTGGGAGTGAGTATGGGAATCGTCATTGGGATTCCTTCCATTTGGGGGGGAAGGGATGGTTGAGGAACCATCTCTTGTGGATGTAAATACCAAACTCGAATTGCCAACACCATATTAGGGAGAGTAAGTGTCGTGGATACTTGGAAATATTGTATGCCTGGTGGGGGGTAAAAGAAGGAAATTTGAGTAAGGGCTTGGGGAACTGTCTCCCAAACTGGGATATGGCCTTGGGGAGAGGTGAAGTTGTGAACTAGTGGAGTCAATGAGTTCACAGGAGGCTCATGATGGGGGAGCTCTACGACTAGTGGGATGTCAGATATGATAGAAGCCTCCCTAGGACAAAGGGTATCTTCCCTGGCAGTTTATTTGGACGATACAATGCATACCTGATTGGAAGGATGAAGGAGCAGTGGTGCACCATGGTAAGTTCCTAACAATGATGGGACTTTGAAAATTCCAGACCCCATTTCGATGAGTGGGCACGCCTCAGAATTAGTGTGTATGAGAGGGAGAATGTTATAGATGTTGGCAAAAGGGTTAGGCTCATAATGTGAGACTTGGTCAATGGTAATGATCTTCCCATTATGGGGGAACATCATGGTTCGAAAGACAGAAGAGGCAACTGCCTTCATAGCATACATGTAGCTATGACCAAAAAAGATATTATAATCAAGTGGGCATCGATAACTTCAATGTTGATGAGAATGGTCTTGCCCTCGAGTTCTATAGGGACATTTTGGAAGATCCCTTCAGGAGAAGATGGTCATCCATCATATGCTCTTAAGGTAATGAAAAATGGTATGAGTTCGGGGGAACCAAGTTTCTGCCATATAGACTTGGACATGATGCATGTGGATGCGCCTTCATCGATGATGCACCGATGAACTGTAATGTTCCAAATTTTCACTGGGATTTGAAAAGCGACTATAGCGGGGAGGCGAGGTTCTCTGTTGTCGAGATCAAATGTGATGAGTTGGGTATCCATGGGGTTGACTGCCCCCAAGATGGAAAGTAATGATTTTCGCTGAGTGGGACAAGTTTGAAGGACTTCTAATACTGACATGGCATCCGGGGGTTGTGCTAAGTCATCAACCAAACTGTAATTATGAGCCACCATAGCCTGGGGGTTGTGGACGTTCCTACACAATGGGATGCGAGGGATGCGAAGAGGTGTTTCAGCGTTAGGGCAAGGAATCACCAACGAGGGTCCCGTTGGTGCTGGGATTATGTCTGGGGGAATGGGAGGAGACTCAGTGTGTGCACGGTACTGACGACTACGTGTTTGTAGAAGGATTTCTTCCTCTCTGGTGAGGAGGATAATATGATCTGTGAGATTGTTTGGATTGAGATACTGTCCCAACTATGGTTGGGTAGCTTGCGTGTCTTGTTGGGTGTTCATCACACCCTGGTGTGGAATGGGATTATGAAGCATGGCTGGGGGAGGTTGTTGGACGTATTGTTGTGGGGCCTGGTGAGGGGCAGGCAGTGCTGGAGGATGTGGTACACTTCCTGAGTCTTTCATTCGTTTAAAATCAGCAATTTGGGGGCAATGCTGAGTATAATGACTGAACTCACCACAAAGGGCACAAGGGAAGTTGGTTCTAATAGTATTGTTATTTCTCCCTTGACACCTATTGTTATTGCCCCCCTGGGGGTTCTGATTCCCTTGATTCTGGTTTCCCCCAGTAGGTTGGTTTTGTTGGGGGTGATTCCCACCTTGACCTAGGTTGTTATTGTTCCTATTTTTTCCTTTGTTTTTGGCATTATTCGATTGATGGGTCAGATTTGCCGTATTCAGCTATTCAAAATTTTGATATTGCTGAAGGGGAGAGGGTTGAACAAAATTCACCCCAGCGTGAGGGTGTGGGGGAGCCATGGGCTGTGGAGGACTAGGAAATGGAAAGTACGGATTCTGTGGGGGTAATGATCCATAAGGTATATAGGAAGGCATGGCACTTTCACTAGTACTTAGAGTATAAGCTGAGGTAGAGGGGGTACCAGAACTTTTTTGGATTGGTGGGTGTATTGTGGATGTCGACGGTGGCCCACTGGTGGGTGGGGGAAGAGCAACAGGGTATGGTTTTTGATAAGGGGGTGGAGGGTAATAATAGGTTCCCCCATATGCCAGAGGATATTGAGGTGTGCCATACATTGGTGGTTGTTGGGGTTGTGGACTATGGTGCATGGTATTACCAATCAATCCGTCTGCTGAGTGAGACATCCTAGGTTTGTCTTGGCCGAATGGCACGGGTTTTGGGAGGTCAGGGAGTACTGTGTATAAGTACCCTGATTGTGAATAGATGAGGTCATATTGTTGATCCTTACTGATGGCTTCTTCTTCTGATTGAGGGAAGGTGGAAGCTACATCTTTACCGAGGAGAGAGATAAGTGATTTGAGAAACCAGTCAAGACACTATTGTTTGGTGGTTTCTTCTTTGCACAAACTATGTCGTTGACGCCACTAATGAATGTGATCAGTGATATGTGTCGTGGAGGTTTGTTTGAAATTAGAGAGTAGTTCAAGACCATTGTCATGGTGGATTGGTAATTGGAAGAAGGTCAAAAATGCTTTGGCCAAGGACTTGAAAGTCGCATGGGATCCCGATTTTTTGTCTACATACCATTTGGATGATGGGCCAGTGAGTGTGCATTGAAATAATCGTAGTTAGATGGAATCATCCATAATGGTGTTGGAAGAGCACCATAGGTGGAAAGTCATGACATGGTTGGGAGGGTCATCCCCTGCCTTTCCTTCAAACTTGGGGATGTCTAAAGGTAGTTTGGTAGGCATTGCAGGTCATATGGGATCATGCAATATAGGATCATTTGTGAGTTTTCTTAAAACGGGTATGTTGAGAGAGGCCAAATATGGCATCTAGAGTGGTGGCGGAGGATTAGTTCCAGCCATGGTGTGAGTGTTCTATGAACTTGACCCTTGAGGGGGGCTAGGTGGGTTGGTACTTCCCCCTTGAGAGGAAGTTGGCCCCCTGCTTTCGTGTAAAGGAGAGCGAGTGGATAGTGGGCCTTGGGAAGTGGACCCAAGTAAGGTGGAACCAAGAAAAGTAGATCCTAAGATAGTGGCACTCACAGGAGTGTGAGAAGGTGGGGCTGATGAGTTGGCAAGACTAGTAACTCCCCCTAAAATAGGAGGGAGGTTTTGCAAGCGTCTGGAATGATGGGGGTTCTGTGGGTCCCCTATGATGTCCGACTAGCTGAGTGGATGTGTGTGAATTGTGGTGAGAGTAATAAAATAAACACGATCCTTTTGTTGCAATTTTTGAACTTTACACGATATATATCTAAATCAAATGTAATTAGAAGTGCATCATACATACAATATTTTGAAAAAGAAGCATATATGGATAAGTGGGTTTTGTTCACATGGGGGATTAAAGAAAACAAATGCTCGTGTCCTAAAATATGTAACGTCCTTCCTCTCAAATAGCACTGGACCTTCCAATAGTACTCAACAGTGGGGTATGAAGTCAGCGAAAGAAAAAATTGTGAAGGATGAAGTAATCAGTTATAATGATGGGTAAAGGGGGCATATCCTAAAAGAGCTGGTGATATTTCCCAATAGCTGGCGATATTTCCCAATAGATGGAGATATGATGGGTAAAGGGGGCATATCCTAAAAGAGCTGGCGATATTTCCCAATAGCCACACAAAATCCAATCAAGGTGCAATTGCAGCCCACAATTTCCACCTGGGTAGATGTCCTAAAATTTGGTCACTAGGTACCTCGGTCAAAGTGCGACATTTAGA
>SNQJ01S0017513.1:116444-148881 GCA_010110895.2 Picea sitchensis | reverse complement strand
CGGCCTTGGGGACACTACAGAATTAAACTAAGAAATAAAAGAACAACTAAACTATCGAGCATAAGGACATAAGAACAAAAAAACCAATAAGACTCATGTCACCAATGGCAAGGATTATATTAGTGAAAGAAAACACCAAGAAGAAAGAGGACTTTGGGTCCCTTATTCCTCCAAGGGAGGGCTCTTGGACCCCCACAACTAAGCTCTTCTTACAACTTTGAAAGAAATGGTGAAAGAATCCCAAGCTAATCCACTCAAGAGGTAAGATGGATTTCCCAATGTCATGATGCTAGTATACTCTTAATGAGAAAAGAGGATTCCCCAAGAGAATAGCAGCAGCATAACCTTGCAAATGAATTCCTTGAAAATGAAGTGCACCCATGGCCTTGTTTTATAGCACCACTTTGATTTATTGTGCAACCAATTTATAGTGTGAAAAGAGGCTATTTAAGGCATTTTTAGGTCTTTGACCAGCCACCCAGTCAGATTCAGCTGAGATTTGGGTGTCAAATCAACTTGGAAGCTGAACCAGAAGTGGGTGGGAGGCTGACCAATCTCATAAATGCATCGTTCTCAGATGTGCATGTCTTTTAGAAACCATAGTCATGCATCATGCGCATGTGCGCTTTTCTTGCATTTCTAGATTGCGCATGTGCGCGCGCACCCTGTGTAGTCATAGCGCACCTTAATTTTATCACTGGTTGTATAGTTTTAGACCTTTTGGAAATGATTTTGTGGTAATTGTCATCCATGGGTGACCTCATAACTGTTTGATGATGTTGGATTCCTGTAACCATTTGCGGATGAAATTTCAGTGATAACATAGATTACAAATGAAGATACAAATTTTTCACAATTAGAAATCACATTCAGAGACTACGCATTAGATTGGTACATGGGCCTCATAGTAAACAATCCACATAGAGCACCAACAAATTTCGTAGATGTGAAGAATACCTTGATCAATGAATTTTAGAAAACAATATCAGAGGACTAGTTCATGAATGAAATAATAGAGATTAAGCAGAAACCAAAAGAGTCAGTATGGGAGATTGATCATAAGTTCAAGAGACTAAAAGGTAAGTTGAAATAATCTATTACTGATATGAAGCACATGCATTTGTTTGTGAATTATTTATTACCACACTTGAAGTATCCTTTGAGAAAATAGAAGTTCCAGAAACAGGTTGAGGCTCTACAAGAAGCCTTGTAGTTAGAGGAAAATCAATATAAGTAGACAGATCCAACTGTGGAAGAGCTGAGAGAAGATCTAAAAAACTTGACATTTCAGTTGAATCAAAATAAAGGTAAAGAAAAGAGGGAAGATGTTTGGTGCACATTATGCAAGAAAAAAGGTCATAATAAGAATGAATGTCCATTATTTGCGCAGTATATAGGAGTAGGTATTCCAAATCCTCTATCTTCAGGAGGACCATGGTGTGAGATATGTAGAACACATGGGAATGATCCTTATCATTGTCCCATGATGCATAAGTATCAGGCAGTGCCAAAGTCTACATATTGTAATTTTTGCAAGTCAGTTGGACATGAAGACAAGGATTGCAGAACTTTGGAAATAATGAAGGAAAGAACAACAGATGTGTATATGGTGTAGGTTGAATTGATGACAACACAACATGCGCAATAGATGCAGTATAACCTCACGCAACAGTTTGCAGCACAACCATGATATAACCTCGCGTATTCATTTGTAGCACAACCACAGTATAATGCATAAATTTTTTAAGGGAAACCACATTATAACAATGTGTAGCAGTGCACAACACCACCATGGTACAATAAAGAGAAACCATAGTATAATCAAGGACCATGGTACAATACACTGCATGGAGATAATCAAGGGAAAAAAGGAGGCTTGAATGGAGGAGCCCATGGAGGAAGAGGATTTGGAGGTGGAAGAGGACCAATATTATGTCATAACTATCAGAAACCTGAACATTATGCAAGATATTGTCCATAGGAACCTACGACATGTATGTATTTTCGCACAGTAGACCATCATACAGAAGATTTTCCAACACTGTTGAAAAAGATATAGGACAAGAGGAACCAAAATAATCAGAATATCTAATAGATTGTTGTGGAAAAAAGAGAAGAGGATGGAAAGAATATCAACATAGTTACTAGAGATGGAGCCAAGACTAGAACAGATGCAGAAAAGAAAGAGCAGGATTAGTACCAGTGGGTCAGGAAGAATACCACACCTAGAAAAATATTTGATGCATAGAAACAAAAAGAGATATTCAAGGAGGCTAGGAAGGAGATTTTGAAGGAAAATATTGTGTCCACTTCAGGGACAAAACCAGTAGATGATGTACCATTGTATGGCATGCCTCCATTATTTGATCAAGCCAACAAGGAGAAACATGTAGAAAAGGTCAGTAATTTGAGAAACTTTTTGGTATCTTGTGTAAATATATTGAATGATAAGTCATCTATGCATGTGTTATAAAATATGTTAGAAAAGTGAAATCAGGTTCATAAGAAGAGAAGAACAAGTAGGGAGTTCAGGTTGAATGAAAACATTGGAAATTTCAATATGGGGGATATCATCCTAGACTTAGGGTTTGAAGTTAATGTTTTTCCTAAAAAGACAGGGGAAGCTATGGGAGAACCTCAATTAGGATATTCACCTATTCATTTGAAGCTATCAAACCAATATAGAGTGCTGCCAATTGGTATACTAAAGCAGATATTAGTAGATTTGGATGGTGTGTGCACCATGGAAAACTTTAAATTCATTGGCATAGTAGGTAACACTTCACCATATCCATCATTGTTAGGTCTGGATTGGGATTTTGATAATAAGGATATTATCAATTTGAAGACTAGAAAGATGATCTTTGAATCAGGGGAATACATAGTTATTGCACCATTGGATCCCTCAAAAGGAGGAAGGTATTTGGAATTTGTGATAGAAAATATCCTTACAGAAGACATAAACCAATTGTATAGATATACCACGCACAAAGAGGATTACATCAACCCAAATGCAAATGGAATACTTAGTTGTAGGAGTATTATTTCTTGTGCTTCAGATTCTGACACAGGACTAGAGAAATGGCAACAATGTTTACATGAGTTATCTACCAGAAGATGCACCATAATGATGCACACGCTAATATAGGTTGGTATAGAGGTAAGGGAACCTCCTACTTTTTATGGTCTGAATATTTTAGAAGAATTTTTAATGAATTTTAAGGTTTAATTTTTAGAAAATAATATATTACCAGCATTAGATATTTCATTAAAAGAAACACCTGCAAGATGGTGGGGAACTCACTGTTACACATCCAAATCACTCAACTGGATAAGTGTCGCACATACCTCTCGCTTGTCGCAAGTGTCGCAACTCCTATACAACTTGTCGCAAATGTCACAAGTTGGTTGTAAGGGTGTCGTAAATACTGTTGGATTATGTTACCTTAATGACGACATCACAGAGGCACTTAAAATACCTCATTTACTCAGTTTGAAGGAAGAAAGATGGTCTACTGAAGTCAAACATCTCTTGACACTTTGGAAAGCTTCATAATCAAGGTTTTGGAAGGGGAACGCTCCTCTAACACTACCATGAGGAGCGTTGGCGCCCCTCCACCATGGCTGAGAAGCGTTACAACGCTTTTCCACCCCTTTGCAGGAGCGTTATCCAACTTTGAAGCACTGGTGCTTCTAGGGACCTTTCTGGGAGCGTTATAACGCTCTGTGGCCTTCTTCAAAGAGCGCTCCCTATTCGGGGTGAACTGTTAAGCCCGGCGAGGAAAATAAGGGGAGAATCATTCGAGTTTAGGAGGCTGTTAAGCTCGAATTCTTGGTTTTGTCAAAAGATCTCTCAAACCAAGGAAGAGGTTCTTAACTGGTTCTAAATATGACTTGAGTGATCTCTCAAACCAAGGAAGAGTTTCTTAACTGGTTCTAAACATGGCTTGAGTGGTTACCCTCTTCCCAACCTATATAAGCAAGCTCTAATGGTGAAGAGAGGAGGAAGAAATGTATATGTGAAACTTATGATCTTGGGGAAATTCGCAATGGCTAGAGAAGAATCATCGTTGTCACGCCATCCAAAGTTGTAGGATCTTCTAGGTGCGGTTAGACGAAGAGGACCTCGACTAAGCCGTCGTGATTCGCGATTCCACGACAGGGCACGCCGGTTACTCCTCATTAATATGACATGCTTGGCCTCATTTCTTTCTAGTTTGTGTTTTATGTTACATGAACTTATTATCATTCGATAGATCTATTTTCAAACTAATGTCAATAGAGTAGGAAGTGGTCGCGTCTAGATTTGTCCACGACATCAACGAAGCAAAAGATTGGAGCGAACTCGAGCGCAAGCAGGACAAACGCCTAAGAGGTACTTCTGCTACTCTTCCTTCTCATGCATTAGTTTAGATAGATTCGGTGAGAAATTCGTCCATGATAAACACTTTTTGCCTAGGGTTAAGGTCAAGCCTTAGAGGCTATCTACCTATCCGCAGGGAGATATTCCTAATAACGGTAAACCGGCAACTCCAATCGGGAGATAGCCCCTTGTTTGGTTTTTCTTTTTCCTTTCATTGACCTAGTTCACTCTTGAATGCTCGTGAACTGGTCTACCCCTCCTTCGATTAGCTTCATGAGCTGATTAGCTCCTCACCTTGTCACATTCGCCATTTTTTTAATTCAAATATAATTTTGAATTTATATTTTCGACATTTTGGACTTTAAGACCGGCACCCTCGCCTTCCTAGTATCACCGTAGCCAGCGTTTTGCAGCTCTATTAATGAGCTATAACGCTTATTCTGGCAACAGAGCGCCAAATTTCTTTGGCCCAAAAACCCTCCAAATTTGCATTTTTTGGTTTTACTGCTTCCTCCTCACCGAAAGTGACCTCATGAGTCCATTGTTCTTCCTGCTTAAGTTTGGATAACGCGATTGGCTGATACAACTTTGTTGATCTGATCTGGTGGTCTTCTTCACCATTTTGCCTTGAAACCTCCCCGATTGAATGAACTCAGTTTGCTCGCTTTCTACTTTCACCAAGACAAAACCCAGAAAGTCATCAAAGACCCATAGAACCCTCCACTCTACTTTGGGTCAAGATCCTTATTCTTCATTTTTGCTTTTGGGTGTGAAGCTTGTCTTTCCTTTGGTCGCTTCTTTCGTTTTTTCGTCAAATCACTCTTAAGGGTGTATTGTTTGTGTGTTTGCTTTTGCTAATTTGGTTATCATCCATACCAAAGAGTTAATTAGAAAAGATCAACATTGTGAGTGCATTAATCGGCCATCCATACGGAAACAATAAAGATATCTTCATGTTTGATTGGGTATATTAGGAGGCATTTTTAAGAAAAGTTTGGTGCATTGCATCGAATTTGATTGAGAATTTTTTTGAGGACATTCCGCGGAATGTGTTTGTTAAGGAAAGAACTTTCTCTCTCTTCCTTAGATAGATGCTCATCGAAAAGAAAATGATTGTTTATCATAATTGATGCACTCTTTAACGTGAGTCTTAATTCCATTCGCTTCACTTCCATGCACCCCCTTTACGTAAAGAACAAATCCATTAAAATCGACGCTAATTAAAATTTACCCAGAACATTTTTCTTTGCTAGAATCCTCCACCAACAATAGTACATGCATAGTACTTTGGATTAAGGCAGTGAGCAAAACTCTCCAAACTTGTCAAAACAAACATTAGCATACCAAGATAGTGAGAGTCAAATCCAATTATCATAGGACCGCCTCGATCCCCTCTCTTCAATACTGTGGGTTACGCATCGAAGCTGCATTCAAAGAGCTACGTGGACTAACCCTCTGTGGTTTAACTGTTTTTGGTGGTATGATCGTATTATGGGGGCCACTTCGAGGTAAATCCACAATTACTATGCGGAGTTTAGTTGATTTCGGCTTGATACCTCATCATATCGCTCGATCGAATCGTCGATCGTTCTGCCTGTATCGGACCGCTAATTGGTAACCTTAGTGGCCATAATCTTTAGGTTTCAACAAGGTGATTGCGGACGGGAAGTCTCACTGTACTTGGAAAAGACATTGGTCAAACTCACCACCTTGAGGGTAAATCCACAATTATGTACGTGGAAGCTTGCACCAAGGCTAAGTCCGCTACAGTCGCCAGGAATCGTCAATTCCTAGCCCCACCCTTCCGACTTGATCACGCTGACGTTGGATTTCATCACCAACTAGTACGGCCATCAAAAGAAGGTCCCCGCTTGCTTGGTTGAGACTTTAGATTTTTAGCTGCAGGGCCGCTTTCTTTTCGCTAGTTGGCCATAGATTTCTTTCGGCCGACTTCTTTGCCTCGCTAACATTGATCTCTCATGACGCCAAGGGAGTTCTTTCAGCGTGACTCCTCCCGTAAAACATGGAAGGGGATATCACTCCACACATTCTACGGAGCACCGCCAGACAGGTTCAAAATACTACATCGAAGACACTTCACACAAACACAACTCACGACAACTCTCTCAACCATTGTTGTCTGCTTGGACTCTGAAATGTCATAGACGAAATACCACGACACCGAGAGGCCCGCCATCAAACATACATGGGATCCATAATAATAACCCATTTTGTGAGAAATATAGGACCCCGCTCGTCTCTACCACCGCAGCCAGTATCGTACTCTACAACCGCCAGTTCTGACCGAGGACTCCATCAGACGAAATTCTATGAACATTTCGGGTCCATTCGACAACCGCCTCTGCCCCCGACAATATCTCCTCGGGCGAAGGACCGTCTCATCAAACAATGAGTCACCCAGTCGATCAAGTTGTTAGACCTACTATTCCTCTCCAGACGGCCCATTCGACAATCGCCCCGCACATTTCGATTATCCCTGTCGGTAATGCGGTATTTAATCAAGCTCCGATTGGAACACCTCTAACACCAAGGCCAAATCTCCTTTTTGGATTTCGGGCATTAAATGCATCTGCCATGACTATCGCTTCAAATTCTCATGCCGGGAAGTTCTATACTTCCACCTTCAACAACCCGGAGGGACCGTCCTTGGCAGTTCTAACCTGATCGGCAACATTGGTCAACTTTCTACGACTGGCCCTCAAATCCCGAGAACCCTACCTCAAACTGGGGCACCTCTCACCGGAGGATTATATCCCATTCGGGGCACCTCATGTCAGTAACCTCAAACCGGAGTCCACCTCCAACCACAAGGACAAATTGTGTCCATGCCACCCAACCCGCGGAGCATCTCAAGGCAATCCACATGCCTCCACGGCACAATCGTAGGCTCTCGCCATTATCTAACCCGTGGAACATCCGTTTCCAAGGAAATCCACACTTCCTGGCAGGACAAAGTTCGCAGACTCAACAACAACCTCCTTATGGAAAAATGCCCAACCTAACCCATAACCCTCAAAACCTTAGTCCCGTTATCCTCCGCCACAATAAGTGTCAAAACACTTCAAATCTCGGTATCTTTGGCCAAAACTAACCTAACATGAGAGGACCCACGATTTATAACTATCCGCATAACCCTCGGGATAGCCCCACTGGGTGTCCCTTTGCCACACCAACATCACCCGCAAAGTTAACCGACAACCACCTTTCTTAGCCACCTCGACCTTTCCATCTATTCGGTTAACTAATGATCTCGGATCTATCATTCTTCCTCGGGTTAATAACTATTCCAAAGAAAACTTCTTCCGGTATTCCGAAATTCGATGGAAAAATCCGGAGAAGACCTAAACAACCATGTCATGACCTTTCCATTTGTGGTGTTCATCAAACTCCTCATGGACGAGATTCGGACTGCTTACGCTCTTTTCCAACTTAACACTTAATGGTTCCGCAGCTGAATGGTATATTGAATTACTACGCCGATCCTTCAATGACTTCAACTTCTTCGCTTATGTCCTTCCTCACGCATTTTCAACTACCCATCCGATACAAAATGGGTACTGAACTATTAACCTCCTTCATCGCATTAACTTCATCCACATCTCATCATATATGAATGGAGAAGGCAACGGCGTTAACAGTGCCGTCGGTCTCACCACCATTAGCGGAATGGTTCACAAAATCATTATTATTACCCCGTATCGCCCGCGGATGTAGCCATGGGGGTTGTCAATGGTGAAGAAGCCATCGCCGAGCTCAAGCATCTCCTTAGACTTGTCTATCGAAGCAATCCTGGAGACGCAGTATGAGTTGATACCGAATGCTACCCGGCCCAGTAACGATCCATCCAAACAATCGGAACTCACATGCGTATGGAGTTATTGGCTCCGACAAGACTCAATCTACAACCCAGCCTATCGAATACCCGCTCCACCTCAACGTCATTTCGCCCGGATTTCGAATGCACCCTCTTCTAACTCCCCTCAAACTCAAGTCTCTCATGTGAACGTGGTCCAATCAACTTCGGCCACAGCAACCCGGGGCAAGAAGAAACCGAGAAACAAGACTAAGAGGAATAATAAAAACGACTCCACCCAAAACCCGCCAGACATTAAACCCCGCCGCCGGAAATCCACTACGAAAAACCGAATTTCCGCATCTCATTTGTGGTGACGATCATCATAATTCCGAGACCGCCTAATATCGCGATGAGAAGTGGCTAAAATTTTCAGCGAAATTACAACCGGCCGGTGTTTTCAAATTTTTCCGCTAAAGAACAACTTTGTTGCCCAGTAAACCCCCACGCTCGGGGCCGCTCCAACCAACCCCATGATGAAACATCGACAAACGCACACATTTACATGTTCAAAGGGGTAAATCTCACCACTCGTTATGCGACATACGACACACCAGTTAAAACCAATAAGTCGAAGATCGCTTAATGATTCTTCGGCCGGATCCTTCAATACCTCTTGTAACTTCATCTATCGGCCCATCCGACCATCAGATCGAGAAACCGGGTTTTGACTCTATCCTACGCCTCCTAAGAGCACCATCCGGAAATCCACCTTCAATCCTAACTCACGAGCCGCCCAAAACTACAACATCGTCGAAGATTTGGCCCAAGCTCGCGGCGCGCCATGTCTCAGATTGAAGTGTTGCAACATTGCTCCCCACCCAACGAAAAGACGCTTCTTAGCCATTGGCTTTTGGACCTCGGTAGTCATCGTAAACTATACCACGCTCAATCGGATTTATTAATGTAATTACCTACTCTCCCACCGCCTAGTTTTCCAAATCGAGCGTTTTGTTCACAATCAACAAATACAACGAACTATTCTCGATGAAGGAGCTCCACACCAGGTCATGTCTCTATCCCGTTGAAAGGCCTCGAAATCACCCGGGCCAACAAATTTCCACGATAGCGAGACGCCATTGACGAGGTTTCATCCTCACGGATTATTACAACCCCTCGTCATTCAATTGGGTGGTAAAACTATTACCATTGATGTCAAAGTGGTCGACGCCCCCCTCGATTATAATTTATTACTCGTAAGAAGTTGGTTCTACGATATGATCGGCCGCTGTTTCGACGGGTGTTTCGGTGTGTTCAATTCCCTCATCAAGGCAAAAATTGTTACCATCGATCAAATCGATTTCTATACACCCGACGCACGCATCCCTACCACCAAAAACATTCCCTTTGGGAGACCATCAGCTACGCATGAAAGCTATGTTGGCTTGTTAAAGACTCTACTCATAAGTTTCCCTACACCAATTTTTGCCACCTTCCATCATCTCATATTGCCGCGCCACACAGGATCTCTAATTTTGCCCCAAAATCCTTGAATCATCTCAATTTCGATTGTGCTCTTAGTCCGAATTCGATGGACTCAAGGACACCATGCCACTGTCCAGGCCGCATACGTAGCCATCCAATCCACCTCTCCTCTTCAACACTTCCATTCACCGGCATCATTAATTTCTACTCGCTGCCCTCGTGGTTGAAATCTTTATCATCCTACTGATTACATTTCTCTTACATTTTTTTTCCTTCGGACGAATCTATCATGAAATGCTTAGCATTGACGATCCGCCTGGGATGACAACCACCAACCGATCTCTTTTTCCAATCTTGGAAGACGCATGAACATACAACTGCCCTGATGTTACCAATGCTTCAAAATTCCCTATCTTCACCCAAGATACCTTCTCCGAGGGAAACATGGGTAACATCTCCCACAATCAAAATCGACATTTTCAACAAAGAAGGTGTCGTGGAAAACATCAATCTTGGTGCTAATTGCACACCCACCGAAGGCTTTTGGCAACGGTTTTGTTCCAAGAATTCCGCCGACATTCTTCGTGATGGAGCTATGAGGAAATGCCAATAATTGACCCCTCTATCGTCATACAAGAAATCAAAACCTACCCCGACGCAAAACCGGTTCGACAAACACTCCGCCCGGTTCACCCCAAAAACTAGGCGTGCCTCATAGCGCGTAAGTTGAAAACTTTAAAAATCGGGTTTTATCTACCCTGGCCCCTTAACGGAATGGGTCTCTAACCTCGCTCCAAAGGGCTAAGAAACAAGGGACCATCCGTAACTACAAGAGATTATCGGGTATCAACAAAGCTTGTCCAAAGACAACTTTCCAACACCCCACACCTCTTTTCATCTATCAAATCATTGATAATTGCGCAGGAAGCGTATTTGTCTTTTATTGATGGGTTTTTTTCGGATACAACCAGATTGAAATCTTACTCGCCGATCAACACAAGACGCCTTTATCTCAGGCCTCTTTTTGGGAACTTTCGCGATAACGAAAAGTTACCTTTTGCCTTAAAACGCCGGTGCTACCTTCAAATGAGCCATGTCGTACGCTTCAATTTTACATCAAGCACATCGCACCATACCGATGACTTACTCCGCCCATTCATATCCAATCGGCCCGGATCATTATTGATCACTTTGGCGGGCAATTTTTCTTCGACAACAAGCTTTATCGACTCGATTGAACTCAAGACAATGTATCTTCGTCAAGCCAACGTGTCAATTTTTGGCTTCATCAAGCCCAAAGACGGAATCAGGTGGATCCCCAAGATCCAGCCATTCTAGCCTTACCCCCACCTAAAAACTTAACCCAACTCCAAAGTTCGCATAAAGTTTAAATTTCCTCCACATCTCAGAATACGCCAGAGATCACTAAAGGATTTATGCTATTATTGCAAAAGAATGTCCCTTCATCTGGGATGACACCGCCTAATGGTCATTCGATTCTCTTAATCACGCTTTGACCCACGCTCCCTTGTTATATCCCCGACATAATAAAGGATGTACGCCCCTTATCGAATAAGCCATCACCATTGTAATGGTGTTAGTTCAAGAAGACTCTAACGGCGAAGAACACGCCATTTACTATCCGAGCAAGAGTTTATCTCGTTCAACTCAGATATTTTGCGTCGAACTGGCTATGGCAGCTGTCATTGTTGCCCAACGCTTCCGCCACTACATCCTATTACGACCACCACGTCATTAAAACTCTAACCCCATAAAAATTAATGCTTCAGACATGCCACTTGGGGGCAATATTCAAAATGGATCGTGATTCTTCAGAATTCGATCTTGAGTTTACAAAAACCAAAGCCAAAAACTCGTGTTTGCCGGAGCTCTGACTGCGGTTTTCCAAGCGCCGATGAAAACAATGAACCTATAGACCCTCTCCCCGATGAGTCTCTTTTCCTCATCAACACCTACGATCCCTGGTACGGAGACATTTCTCCTTAATTAAAACCAACGCCACCGAATATCTTCGGGCGCGAAGAACGCCGACGATAATACAATTACTCGCCAAGTATTCTATCCTCGGCTAATTCACGCTTTATACCGCCATGGTATTGACACCATTCTTCGGCGATGTTCCGATCTAATGGCGAGTATCGAACGGCCCCTTTAACGCATCGCCACTCCGGGCAGTTGTGGCGGTCACCTTTTCGGGATGGCCATCACTAAAAATCCCACGCGCGCGTTACTTTTGGCCTCATCTTTAAAGATTGCATCGTAGGCCGCCAAAAATGCCCACCCCGCCAAATTCCAATAAGCATAGCACGAACGAATTCTGGTCACGCATCTCTATTATCGCCATCGGCCCCTTTCCAAATGGGGCATCGATTTAATGCAATGTAATCCTACCTCAGTCGTGGGGCACGGTTATATTATTGTCGTCATCATTTATTTTACTAAATGGGCTGAGGCCTTGCCTACCTTTCTGAACGATGGTGGCACCGCAACTCTCTTTCTTTTTAACCACATCATTAATCGGTTCGGAGTACCACATGCCACTGTCACCGTAATTGCGGTACACTTTAAGAACCAGATGATGAGCTAATTACACGTTAAATTGGGTTTTCGCTATGAAAAATCATCCCCTTACTAACCTCGTGCAAATGCATGTTGAAGCTATCAACAAAGTCCTAAAACCATGATCCAACGCATGGTGGGGAAAACAAGACATCGCTTAAGTATCTACAACTGCTCTCCGCTTCGGCCTATCGTGACTGCCGGGCGAAAACCTCAATCGATCTACCTTCCGCTTGGTCTATGGCAGCATCGGCTTTACTACCCATCGTAATAAATTGGCTACTGTACCTGAAAAGTTGAACTTCCCCGCCTTCATACTTCAAGGAAGAATTCACTTTTGTACCTATCCAACCGACAAATGACGGTCGCGGATGTCGCTCTCATCAATGAGGCACATCAAAAAACGAATCAAAAGTCAATACAAATTGCCCACCTCGAAGCCTTTCAGAAGGGTGACTTTAGTCCTCGGCTAATGACCAAGCACACGAGCAAAATTAGAACAGAAAGAACCTGGTGGCACGGTCCTTACATCGGAAACAAGTTTTACACAGAGGTGCCTACTAATTAGTAGATTATGATGGAATTTTTAGGGGAGCCCCGGAACGTGTTTTACCTTAAAAAATACTACTAGATCACTCCAAAGACCGCATTCTGCGTTAGTTATTGTATTTTAAGTTTGGTGTGTGCCTTTCTTTTCACAAGGCTCGGTGATTTTACCATTTGCCACTCGACGATCAAAGCTCGCCAGATGATCAAGCTTTTCCTATCTTTTTAACCATGGATGGTGTTAATGACATACCTGAACATCAAGGCCGGGTACCGGTCATTTATCGCTTTCGAATGAGGTGGTGGAGTTCGTGATATATCTTTAACTAACCAACAATATGGTAGAATATCACGCTATCATTGGACTGTTGACCCAATCTTCCTCTCTAGGTATCTCTCGTATTGTTGTTTACTTAGACTCCCAACCCATGGTTTATCAACTCAACCGCAGCTACACTATCCGTAGTCCTATCCAGCTACGTCTACACTTAATTCTGTAAGTTCGGGCCGCTCAACTAATGCTATGACTCATCAATATGTATACACATCATCCGTAAGAGAACTTAAATAGTGTCGCATTCATAGTTAATTGCTATCATGGATAGATACTTCTAACTCACAAATAAGATGCAAGAAAAAGAAAACCGTACATTACATGTAAATTGAAAACACATCACAAACATCATCATGTACAAACCATTGGCATCATAAAACTCAACTCGAGGATATATATATAGCGTGACTTAAAGTTTTCATTACATCAAAAAGTTTGTAAGAGTACAAAATATTGGGCTCATCTACCCATACAACTTCGCCAGACGGGGCATACAAAAACATGACACTCAGGAAACTCTAATCTCCTCATACCATGGTGCTGGAGTGTAATACAACATTGTGCCATCACTATCGCCTCTCAACAGAGAATTGATATTCTCTCGCACCCCTACAGTATGTCAGTCAGAATGGGGCATTCCTCAAGAGGATGGATACCATCGCGGAGCCCCGAAGGTTCCTTCAATTCCAAGGCCCACCACTGGATCATTGGTTCGCCGCGAATCGAACTCCACCTCGATGTCCCGGCTACTGGTATGTCCATCGGGCGATCGGCTTCCTTATTCAGACATCGTAAGTACGATTCGTTAGACAATTTCTTTACATACCAAAAAATAATATAACATATAAAATACACAAAACACAAAAAACCGGGCGACAAGATATAACTTGGTCTCTACCCGACTCATCCCAATCCTCTCCGCCAGGCAGGATCAAATCCATGCTACCGCGGAAATCTACATCTCGCAGAGGGGAAGTCTCAATCCAAAGGACTCGCCACCAACTGCAGAAGTCACCTAAACGGAACTCGATTCGAACCAACCTCGGGACAAGTCGGTCCACCTTCCATCCGAGGCTCATCTTACCGGTCGAACGGCCAATTTAACCAGGTCGCGACGAGGGATGCGCTCCATAAAAATGAAACCAAGAAAGAACCAGAGCTAAATTGCTTTGGCCATTCTACACCGAAGTAACTGCTCCTTCATTGCCATTCCCCGAGGGAACGCCGCACTCCTGTTGAATAGTGTAGGCTCTAGACGCTGGACGCCATAAGCTACCTGTTACCTCGAAGCCAAATGGGCACTCGTGCTACCAATCGCACTAGTGATGGCAAACAAAATAGATCAGAGAGACAAGTCACGGACATCCTTGATGGGAATCAATTCTCCCACCAATTCGCTCCCGAAACACAATGGCGCAAGCCAAATACACGCCTACCTTCGCTCGCAATGCTCTCGCTCAGCTGAAAGTTATAGGAACCCTCTTCGAGGTCGGTCAGAAAATACACGCCTTTCCAACTCGGTAGTCGTAAGTCACAAGTAATAATATTTAACCCTCGCCATCAAGTATCCTGTGAGACCAATGATGTGCTCAAGCAATAAAAACTCCTTCTTCATTTTTTGCAATTTGAAAGACTTGAGCAAGCCACAGGCCCGTAGAGTGGCCCGCGTACGAGGACTTTGTAGAGCAGTTATGTCATCCATTTCATGTTCTCGCTCCTTCCACTCGATCATGGTCGGCGAATATGTCTACAAAACAAAATAAAATTCGCATCATTTCACGCTAACATTTCGCAAAAATTCAAAAAGCACTTTATAGCATGAAAACAAATACCCATGACATAAAAGGCGACTAATCATCATTTTAGACCACCACACCCTTAAACATTCATCAAGCAATGATTAAAACGTGACAAAATCTAAAAACGTTTTTGGAAAATTCGTGGGTCCATGGGAGAAGTTTTCGTCGAATTTTTTGGGAAAAACTGTGGGACAATCTAATCCATGGTTAAGGTCTAAACATCTTAGCCATCGTTTCCCGATGCTAATTCGTGAGTAATTTCTTTCGGTTTATTAATTTTTATGAAGAGGTCGATTTTGTCCAAGATAGTCGACCTAGGGCATCATGTTTTAAAAATAATTATGCTATTTAAAATCAAATTGAGACCATATAAATGAAAGAGCAGTGAACGAATACCTACCGGGTTCAAACGGTGTGCAAAACACCTAACGAAGCCCGCAATGAGAAGAAATCGGGGCTGACTCCAAACGAGATGCTCCAATGCTCCACAAATCTTTGTGGAATAAAATGGTAAATGAAGTTTTTTGCCAATCTCTATTTATCAAAATTTCATTTTCATAAACTATAGTCATTTTGGGTTTCACTGTAGCCACTAATACCCATTTGAAGCTTCAGACATGGTGATTTTCGCGCTCTATGAATTATTCACTTTGTCACCCATTTGAAAGATAGTCTTAGTTCAGTTTCAAGCTCACACATAGAGAACGAATCGGTAAACTTTATCGCTGACCAGACGAATACATCAACAACTAAAAGGAACCCCCGAGTCTACTTTAAACCTTTCGTGATTGCAAACATGAAAAAGATTGTCGAGCTTAACTTGCTTTCTTTCACGCCATAAACGGCCGAAGAGTCCTTCGAGCTGACATAGTTTAACCCTTTTTTCGCCTCGGGACGACTACTTTACTAAAAGGCAATCGAGAGTTCTCTTTAAGCTGCTCTAACTCTATAATCCCTAAAACCTTCGAAGTTTTCCGCCTTTTGGACTCGTTAAAGCACACATCGACGGATCTACATATGGGACCGAACCCTGGCTTCTTCCTATCCGTTAAACAAAGGAAGAGGAACTTACCGGAAGGTGAGTTATATCGAGCATGTGTTGTCTCTAGATCGTTAAAAAATAAAGAGGTGCCCATCTATTTGGATGGGGGAAAATTGAAAGGAACAAGCCAAGCTGTCTCTTGAGAACACTCTAGCACTTAGAGTCGCCCCTGAACACGGCACTTTGTCACTTTGCATACATCATCATCAGCTGAACCGCGATCGGTAGCCAATCCTCCGCTCTCTTTCTCTCCTTTGGAGTCACCCGGACGAAGTCAGCGCATCAATCAGACGCTAGTCCATGTCACATTCACCGCCGCGTCTCGTTCAAGGGAAGTATCCGCCAAGAGTCAACCATCCCAAACATTCGCCTCAAACCTGTAGTCGCCCATGATTTTGAACTACCACCATATCTCCATGTCTGCTTCGCATCGCGATGGGGATACATCATGTCTCCCTTCGACGAGAAATAGCCTATTCTCGTCGACCTAACACATTATCTGTGACTGATTTAGAAACCGTTAGTACTTGGGACTGAGTTTAACAGTTTCCTCGCTTTTGACAAGTGGGTTTACATCATCTAATCTTCATTGAAATGATGATTCCACTGATGTTCGAATTTAGCTCATTCATCTATTCGCCATTCAAGGAATGTATTAAGGTACCCTGGGAATCATTGACATTAATGGTGATTCCCTCATGACTGTTAACGGTTCACACCATTAATGGGTAATCAAGTGGTTTTTGCCATGTTCACATCAAGACATCTATTCACATATTAGGATTCGTACTCACCTGGGATTGGTATGGAGACTCTTCGGGTTGAGCCGCCACTTGATACATGCTTTCTGCCTGTTACAGTGAGTTTTATTTGGACAAGAACATGTTATTGAAAACATAGATCCATCACTTTGTATTGGTTGTGTATTATGTCTTATCATCTCGACCATCGTGTATTGTACACATCGCCCATGTCATTAGAGTATAGATCCACAAGGTATTTTCAGTGGCTATTATGAAATTCCTTTGTTATCATCACAATTATGGATCCAAGCAGTTGTATTTTGTATGCCATATCTGTAGTCTTGATCACCCATAGGTGGCATGCCTGCCTTTGGTTTGAAATATGTCATGATATTTGTTGGATGTTTTTTTGCAACTTCCTTCAGGTTCTCTAAGTCTATACCTTTGCTTGAGCATCTACAAAGTACTTCAGCTTATCACCAGATCTTCTAACTTCATACTTTGGGGGCATTCTGCTACACATCCAAATCACTCAACTAAATAAGTGTCGCACATACCTCTCAATTGTCACAAGTGTCGAACTCCTACAACTTGCTCTTAAATGGCCACAAGTTGGTTGTGGGTGGCCGTGAATATCATGGATTAATATTACCTTAATGACGACATCACAGAGGAACTTAAAATACCTCATTTACTCAGTTTGAAGAAAGAAAATTGGTCTACTGAAGTCAAACATCTCTTGATTATTTTAGATTGAGACTGACTGACTATTCTTGATATGAACTGACATTATTGATTCTAGGAGGCAGTTAAGTTCGAATTCTTTGTTTTGTCAAAAGATCTCTCAAGCCAAGGAAGAGGTTCTTAACTGGTTCTAAATATGACTTGAGTGGTTAACCTTTTCCCAACCTCCATAAACAAGCTCTAATGGTGAAGAGAGGAGCAAGAAATGTATATGTGAAACTTATGATCTTGGGGAAATCTGCAGTCAGCTAGAAAAGAATCATCAAGTACGTCACAGCCATCCGTGCTGTGGAGATATTTCTTACAAGCGTTAGACGAAGAGACTGACGGTCGTCGTGATTCGCATTCATTTATCAGGCACGTCATATCATTCTCATTAATATGACATGTTCACTGCTTTTCTAGTTTGTGTTTGATGTTACATTTTCTTGAACTTATCATTCGATAGATCTATTTTCAAACTAATGTCAATAGAGTAGGAAGTGGTTCCATCTTGATTTTGTCCACGACATCAACTAGAAGCAAAAAGATTGGAGCCAACTGAAATGCAGACAAACTAAAAGGTACCTCTACTCTTCCTTCATGCATTAGGCTTAGATAGACTCGAGAGAAATTCAAGTGTCCATGATAAGCACTTTTCTGTCTAGGGTTAAGGTCAAGCCTTAGAGGTCGATCTACTTGTCCGCAGGCAGATTTTCCTACAACACTCACAACGAGAATATCAATAACTAGTTTCAATGTAAAAGGTTACTGCTTATTAGATTTGGCGCAAAGTAAGAGGAAAGATTTTTGGAGAAGTATGATGGATTTGGAAAAACCATAGAACACATATATAGGTGATTGGTCCAATGGATTTTGGTACCACCATAATAATGGCCAAATCACTTCAGTCACACATTAAAAGGCATTCCAAAGAACTGGTACATAAAATAGGAACAACGTAGGGAAACTGCAAATTGGGAAGAAATGCAGCATAATTTCATGATTACATTTTCCTTTGAATATGAGAGCCCATAGATAGATACAACATTGCAGGTGGTTAGAGAAAGGATTTTTGAAGAAACTGAAGTGGAAATTGTGACCACATATAAGAATAGACAGACAGGCAGACAATTTCTACATTGTTATCATGTTGTAGAAGAAGAAGATCCAACATATGAAAACCCACGCAATATCCAGATCCCAGAAGTTGAAAGAGAAAGAGAAGTAAAAGACCAAAATTAGAATCACAAGATTATGTTGCACCCTTGAAGATAAATAAGGTAAATATTGGAACAAATGAAAATCCAAATATGGAAAGTATTGGACATTATTGGGACAATCAGATAGTAGAAAGAATAACAGATTTATTGCGCGAATACAATGATTTGTTTCCAGTGACATTTTTAGAGATGAAATGGTTAGCAAGAGAAATTGGAGAGATGAATATCCCTTTGAAACCAGATTGTAGACCAATAATACAGAGACCTTACCGATTGAATCCAGTGTATAAGAAGAAAGTGAAGGCAAAGATTGACAAGATGTTAGAAGATGGTGTCATAGAACCTATGGAAGAATCATAATGGATTAGTCCTATGGTAGTGCAGGAAAAGAAGCAAGGGGGAATCAGGATCTGTTTTGACTTGTGGAAACTAAATGATGCTTTCTTGCATGATCCTTTCCCTACCCCATTTACAGATGAAGTTTTGGAGAATGTTGGAGAATGTAGGACGGTAAGAATCATATTCATTTACATATGGGTTTTTAGGCTATCACTACATCAGGATGGCACTAGAAGATAGACACAAGACAAAATTTGCAACAAAATGGGGTTCATATCAGTATACAGTAATGCCTTTTGTTTTGGAGAATGCACCTTCAATTTTTTCAAGAATAGTAGTAGCATCTTTTAAGGAATTTATTCATAATTTTTTGGAGGTCTACTTGGATGATTGGAAAATGTTTAGTTTATTAAAGGATCATGTTGAAGTATTAAGGCTAATGTTAGAAAGGTGTAGATAGTCCCAGATATCATTAAACATTAAGAAGTGAGTTTTCAGTGCACCTTTTGGGATTTTTTTAGGGCATGTGGTGTGTAAATAGAGTCTGCTGGTGGATCTTGCCAAAATTATTGTCATAGTTAATTTACCACCACCAAAGTCAGTGCACTAGTTGAAGAGTACACTTGGTCATACAAGGTATTACAAGAAGTTCATAAGAGAATATGCACATATAATTGTGCCAATGGAAATTTTTTTAAATAAGGACACTAAATATCAATGGAATGATGAATGCCAGTAGAGCTTGGATATTTTGAAGGAGAAGATGGTAATTGCACCAATTTTAGTATTTCCAAATTGGTCAAAGTAATTTCATGTGCATGTGGATGCATCATCAATAACACTTGGAGTAGTACTGACACAACCAGGAGAAGGTGATATAAATAACCCTATATCATTTGCAATTAGGAAGTTGTCAAATTCAGAACAAAACTACAACACAACATAGAGAGAAGGGTTGGCTATGGTTTACGCATTATAGAAATTTAGACATTACTTGTTAGGAAAACATTTGAAGATGTTTACAGATCACTTTTCTCTTAGATACTTGGTCAATAATCCAGTGTTGGGCGGGAGAATATGAAGATGGTTGTTGTCATTTTAGTAGTTTGAATTTGAAGTAGTTGTGAAACCTAGAAGATTAAATGCATGACCAGATCATCTGTCAAGGATAACCAATGGAGAGGAACCAAGCAATTTAGAAGAAAACTTACATGATGCTCAACTATTCTCAGTACAGGTTACAGATGAGTATTTTGTTGACATTATTGAGTTTTTGAGTACATGATTTGCACCAAAGTAATTTAACATTACGTAGAAGAAGAACTTGGTAGTAAGAGCTATAGATTATCAACTTATTGCAAGTCATTTAAACAAGCTGGGAGAAGACAACATTTTGAGGAGATGTGTTATGGAGCATGAAAGGCCTATCATTTTGGCAGAAGCACATGAAGGTATAGCCAAAGGACATTATGCAGGAAAATCTACTGCACAAAAGGTGTTTCATGTAGGATTATGGTGGCCAAAAATTCACAAGGATTCAAAGGAGTACTGTTAAAATTTTGATGTTTGTTAGAGATTTGAAAGCCATCCAAGAGGGATGAGATTACATTGATAACTCAGTTAAATTTGCAAGTGTTTGAAAAATGGGAAGTAGACTTTGTAGGACCTATTAATCCACCAGCCAAAATATCAGGAGCAATATATATTATTACAATGACATAATACTTAACTAGATGGGTTGAGGCAACAGTAGTAAAGGATTGCAGCGCTCTTTTTATTTGAGCAGGTATTCACAAGATTTGTATGCCCAAGACTATTGATGAGTGATCAAGGGACTCACTTGATCAACAACACAATTGAGGAAATGCTTGAAGAATTTGAGATTTATCATCAGAAGAATACTCCATATCATCCTCAGGATAATGGAATAGTAGAAGCATTTAACAATTCCTTGAAAGAGATTTGTAATGTGAATAGAGATGATTCAGATTTGAAGGTACCAATAATAATATGGGCTTACAGAACTACATGCAAGAAGCTAACAGGGAAGACACCCTTCAAGTTGGTGTATGGGAAGAAATTAGTAGTTCCCTTGGATTAATTGATACCAAGTATGTGCATTGCATCTATTACAGACATGACAGAAAGGGGTGTAGTACAAGAAATATTATCTCAACTCGTGGAATTATAAGAAGATAGGATCATAGTTGGTTTCCATTTGCCTGGTAAAAAAATCCAAGGATAAGGCCTGGAATGACAGACATATTAAGAAGAAGAACTACAAGGAGGGGGATCTAGTTTTCCTGTATGACAATAAGTACTTGAAGCACCTAGGGAAGCTCACAATGCATTGACTAGGGCCATATGCAATAAATTATATCACATATGGAGGTGTTGTGCAACTATAGGACTTATCAGGAAAATAAATTCAAGGTTTGGTGAATGGTATTCGACTGAAACAATATAGGGACAGTCGACCCAGTAACCCTCAATAGTTGCAGTACAATACTTAGAATTGTACATATTGTATATAGTAGGCGTTAAAAGAAGAAAAAGAAGAAAAAAGTGGAAAATTGAGAAAAATCCAAAAATAAGTAATTAGAGGAATAAGTGGTAGACAGATAGTTGGAAGTTATAGTGCACAACAGAAGCTAAAATGAAGTATGACATAATTGTGCGACATAAAATATGACAGAAAGAAAGTCTAGTGCACCAGCGAAATATGACAGTAGAAAAATATTGTGCACCATAAAAATGAAATAGTTAAGAAAAGAAAAACCAACCACCGGAAAGACGAGGTGCGAAATGAGCATTTATGACAGTAAAAGAAGCATTCTCGACAAGATTTGGACCATTTATGACATCCCTATAGAAGCAATAATTGTGTTCGATAGGACACATTGTGACTTCAAGAAAACATAGAGCTAAGGAGAGCAAATCTAAGAATGAATAGGTGATTTAGAAGGAAGTCAATGAGATTTTCGAGCAAACCCACACAAATTTAAGTAAGATGGAACCACCAAAAGTTGGAGCTCTGAACAGGACAATGAGGAAAACACGTAGCGCAACAAGGTCACTATAGGAGCCAACAATGGAAGTGGAAAACCCTATGCAACCAGAGGGAGTGGTGGATGTGGACACCATTCCTTCCCCGGTCATTGAACCAGTGAGCCCTACAATGGTTGAGGAGAAGGAGCTATCCCCCATGATAGAACACATGGAGATTTACCCACACAACATGATAAAGGAGAAAAACCCGACACAACAACCTAGCGTGGAAACAATCCAACCAATGAATGAAGCAAATGAGGAAAGAACTGAGTCCAATGAGTTGAGGGTTCAATATGGTGCAGATACAACACCATCAGAGAAAATAGAAGTAGAAGATATCACAGAGTAGCAGGATTCTAGTGCATAAGAGGAAGAGGAAGAGAAAACGCACTAGGAAGAATGGCCCTCAAGGGCTACAACAAAGTGGAAATGGAAAACAAATGGTCCAGAGGTCACCACACAAGCAACCAGAGGTAACCCTTGTGTTACCGCGCATGCCAAAATGAGTGAAGGTTTTACCATATTTGATAAGATGCGTAGATAAACTACGCTATGTGGACCACGATGTAAAAGAAACATAAAATTTTCTTGAGTTCGAGCCACACGTATACATGGAAAGAAAAGGGGTCAATGCGAAAGGAGTACCAATATTAGAACCCAAAAAATGGATAACAGGTTTATATAACATAGGCGTAATGAACCTTCTATAGATCCCAAATTTTGGAAGGGGTAAGGACAGAAATAACTACATTAAATAATTATTGGCAGTAGTACATGGAGGAATTTTGTGGCTAGATAGGCCAGTTTCAATTGAAGTCGATTTAATTTCAAAAATAACAGGTCTCCCCATAGATGGTGAGAAACCCACACAGTATCTGGATGACAAGACCAAGGATAAATCCTTGGCAGAGGAAATGAAGTAAACCTATGGAATAGAGAGGATCCAAGGGGATCATTATAAAAATAATCAGTGAACCCGCGATGAGGTTAGCAACAAAGCTTATGGGCATGTAAATTTATAAGTAAGTTTCACAAAGAAGAGGTGCCAGCAAAGGTGATAGCATCAATTGCGCAGTGCGCAAAGGGGACTGTACTTAGTTGGAGTCCATACTTGTAAAATATATTTCTGGATGATTTCAAAGATGCCCAAGACTTAGGAACGAATTTTAATTACTCATGGATAGTCATAATTATAGAATTATTTGGATTGAAATACCCCAAATACAACGTATTCTGCCATAGAATCGAAAAATGGCACACAACAAAGTACGAAACATTGTGGCACACAATTGTCACAAATGAAAGAAAGAAAAACTCCATTATATTTGTGACATATCTTGAAGAAATACAGGAAAATGTGGATGAAACTTAGAGGATCCCGCCAGAGGTGGTGGAGGAGTACAAGAATATAGCCAACTTCAAAGCATCAAGGCACAATATGTGGATCCAGGGAAAAAGGGATCCAAAGAAGGAGTGGCTTCAGATGAGATATTGTGTCACAATAGAGGAAGTGAAATGGGAAATGAAATATTGGAAGGAGGAATCGAAGGTTCCAGTGGAGCCAACAAAATAAAAGAAACCATCAGAAAAGGCCCTTCACAAAAGAAGAGTACCCCAACATGAAATACAAGAAAAGCAATAGATCACATGAAGCAGACGGGGGGAGTGCAACAACAAGAACACTTAGACAGAAGAATGCTATCCCCAAGCCTGTCATACATTAAAAGGACCATGAAAATGCAACTAATGGAGAGACACATAGGGAAGATAGTGTCCCTGCGTAGGACATACAAGCAGGAGGGGACATACCAGAGACAAATAACCCAATCACAATAGAGAAAACAAAGTCAAGGCTACCCAAGAGAACTATTTTACAGTCAGGTGGAGTGTGAAAAAAAATAAAGGTGCATAAGGAGGTCCCCCAATATACAATAAATGAATATGATGAACAATTAGTCATGGAAAGAGTACAAGACCGCACCGCAAAATCATATGAAGATGCAGGAAAATAAAGAGAGAAGATAATGCAAGAGTTGACAGAAGTCAAGTAGATACTGGAGAAGATACAATTTACCCGGGAGTAAGACAAAGGGAAAACACAGCGACATCAAACAATTCACAAACAACACATGCCAACACGGAGTTAGGAGGAGACAATACAGATAACAACATTAGAAAGTGGAAACTTTAGCATTACAAAAGACATGTTGCAAATAGATGAAGACACAAGGAAAAAAAATCTCAAGGATGTAGAACATATGGAATTGGTATTGGCTAAGGTACCAACAAAAGTGCTATATAAGCTACAGGTCAGTGTTACACAGGAAGTGCAGTCAAGGGAAAGAGAAGATGCGATGAACCTGGAGATCACCAGGGAATTTAAAGACATATTGCAACTGACCATAGAGAAAGTGTAATGTCCCCAAGGCTAAGCCCTATTGTAAATCATGTCTATGAAGCACACAGATTTTTTATGAACTGTAATTATGTTTATAGGCTAGTGAGACAATTTTATATAAGTTGGTGGGATTATGTGATTATTAGGCCAGAGAGCCTAAGGGTTGAAGGCCAAGAGCCTATTTTTGTATATGTAATCATGCAGAACATTAATAAAAATATAAACATCGTTGCGTGCAGACTGACCACAATGAATGAGTGATGGGGGACTAAGCTTCCATAGAGTGGGTAAGGGATTGGGGACTGGAAGGTTGGGAAGAGAGGCTAAGTGTTGAGCCTAGGGGCTTAAGTCCTTGGGAATAATATTTTAATATTATTCCAAAAGACATGTGAAATATATGTTTTTATCCTAAGTTACTAGAAGGGGGAACATGTGCAAAAGGGAACACATGCTGATGGAGTGCATGCAGCTTCATGGGTGACAAGTGTCAACCTAAGTGCATGTGGTTAAAAGTTGAATCATCAGTTGAGTTGGGGGTTCATTCTCCATTCGGCCATCCATTGTCTGAATTGTGTGACCTCTGCATCTGGTCTCTACATTTGGCCTCCATCCTCGACCTCTGCATAATTTCCTATCATGCATCCTATAACTGGTAAATTGTGAGACGGTTTGTGTCTTCTGTAGAACCCGACACCTAGATAATCACCTGAGCATGTTGTGTTTTAGCGTTTGGTCGTTGCCATTTACAGGAATATGCCCATTTTCTGTTGTGGTCATCATCCTGGTGTCAACTGAGTGTTGATGTTGTTGCGGTTTCCCTCACCCTGTTGGAATTGAGTCGAAGGGTGTGATGAAGAAGCACGTTTTCAGGCTCGTGGTAGAAGAAGCAGGTTGTCAGGCATGTGAGCAACTCTCTCCAAGTGAGAGAGTTTGTTGGGAAGTGGTTTCTCCCAGAGAGAGTCCATCACTAGCTACGAAGCTCTAAGACTTCCTGATCTGGCCTATTACCAAGACCTAGAGAGGGAGGTGAAGAACTGATGGACTGTGCTTGTGAAGGTGTATACTCCCGGGTGGAACATGCATGTGGGGAATGAGAGTCCATGAGTAGTGGGCGTAAGAAGGCATCCTAGGAAGAATCCTTCTAGTTATTCTGTGTAGTTTTCCCTGTAACCTCAACCTAGCCTAGGATTCCTTGCCTTGGGTGGAGCATAGTCCCAACTCATGGGTGACCCACTACTGAGAGTGATGAGCTGCGTGGTCTAAGGCTAGGAGGTTCGTGGAAGGACTGCACGTGGTTAGTGGAATTACTCCAGTAATAAAAGATAAGTGTTAATTTTGTACTTAATTTATAAGTATATGCATGTCTGTGAATCTTGCAATGTTATCACATATTTTGTTGTGCATATGAATTTATTGTTATTTCCATTAACTCTGAAATGCTAGCAATAATTTTGTGTTTAACTGTAATTAAGCATTTTAAGTTCTTTAGAATGCATATTGTGTTACAGAAATGCTTTATTTCCGCAAAGTAGTGTTTGCTCGGCCAGTGGGATGATGGTCAGGGGGGCGTTATAATATGGTATCAGAGTGTGGTTTACAACATTGAGCCTGGATGGGTTGGATAAGTGGTCTTTGGACTGAGTTTTTGAGAGGAAATTGTGTCTGGAGGACTAATTTCGGACCTTTGAATGTTCCTGAGTGTCAAGGAGTCACTTGACTATGTTACAAAGCTCAGGAGGTGTAGCAAAATTATAGAACCCGCAGTCGGTGTGGTATATGGCCACAGGGAGAGAGAGAAATCGACACCTGAAGTGTTGGAGCTGTTGGATCTATTCGGGAGGAAAGGAGAACCCTCATGACCATCAGATCTAGAGAACGTGCATAAGGTTTAAAACCCTTTGGAGTTGCACAAGAGTGTGTAAATCACAGTACATGAAATCCTGAATTCATCAGGATTGTCCATCGGAGGGACACATGGCTGTCAGTCGGCATTTTGGCACCCGAGAAACCAAAGGCCAAGACCCTTCATTTTTGCAATTCATGAAATCTTGAAACCCAAAACCCCGAAACTCGAAACCCGAGAAGATCTAAGTCATAGATCTGGGAGGAAGGCTCGATTGTTAGATCCAGATAAGGTGTTGGAAAGATATCTGAGAAGCCTTTCGGGAGTTCGGCTGTCGGGAAAAAGTGGGGAGTGTTGAGACACAAAAACCTGAAACCCTGAAATCCCAAAACCTGAAACCTGAAAACCCGAGAAGATCTACACCGTAGTTCTGGGAGGAGGGCTCGACCGTTAGATCTTGTGGAGTCACAAGAACCTTTCAGATTTTGAAAAGTCAAGAGATGGGAAGTGAGGAGAGGTGAACACCTCCGAAACCCGAAACCCCAAAATCCCGAAACGATCTACACCATAGATCGTAGGAGAGGAGCTTGACCATTGGATCAAGTAGATGATAGACCGTAATTTCAGAATTTCGGCAAACGAAAGTTCGAGATGTGTGGATGCATGAAATCTCGAAACCCAAAACTCCAAAATGAAAAGTGAAAGTGGTGGGACCCTATGAAATCGCCAGAAGTGTTGTGGACCTTCGTAAGGACACCATGTATCACTACCTTGGTTGGTGACAACTGTGTTGTGGGCCCAGGGTGAAAGAGGTCAAATTTTTCGGGAGTCAAGAGTTGGAGAGGGAAGTGAGTGCAAGAAACTCAGGGACCAAAGCCCCGAAACCCCAAAACCTGAAGTCCTAAAGTCCCAAAGTCCCAAAATTTTTGAAGACAAAAGAACCGTAGAGGATTTTAACTGTGAGATCCTCGTGGACCGAAACCCCAAAACCCAAAGTCCCAAAGTCCTAAAATATTTGAAGGTCGAAAGCCTGAGTAGAACCTGGTAGTATAGCACTTGGTCATGACCTTTGGTTATGAGGGTAGGGAGAAAGAGGGAGTTATCACCCAAAAATTACAGAGCCGAGCAGAACTCGAAAAATTCGTGAAATTGAAAACATTTTCTTAAATTGGATTGTTTATGAATGAGGAAGGAATTGTCAAGAAACGAAGGCCTGAAAAATTTCGGTTGACTGCACATTGTGTGAGCAGAGTTCAATGAGTGTCAAGACAGCCGCAAATTGACACTGAGTATAGAATTGGAAGAGGTGCAGATTGCCTTTGATTCAGAGAATGAAAGAGAAGGAAGGGATGCCAACTTGGGAGTCGAAGGATCGAACTCCAATGGGCATGGAAGAGAATTGGATAAGTAAGGACATATGATGAAAATCATTGAAGGATTGTAGAAAGAATCCCAGGTTCGTCGAGCCGATAGATGAAATCTCATGAGAGTCAGGGATTGGCAGGGTGAATTCAAATTAAAGATGTTGAAGAGCTTGGAAATAATATAAAGGAAATTGGAAAAGGAGAGTGACACAAGAAAAACAGGGAGTCACAGGACCCCTGAGAGAAAAATAAGTTCGAGGAGTGGTAACAGACATCATCGTCGCTCCCCCAAGAATTCCAGTAGGGAAGCACACAGTAGTTCAAGCCCATCCCTTACCAGAAAACACCGAAGATCTGGAATGGATGAATTGAAAGGGGAAACAAACAATATTAAGCCTCCTACGTTTGATGGAGAACATAAGAAGGAGGAAGATGGAGAAACATGGTTGCTTGGCATGAGGAAATATTTCCAACTGCAAAATTATTCCTCTCATGCAGAAGGAAGAATTGTAATGTATCAACTAAAAGGAAAAGCATCCATGTGATGGGATGATCTTGTAAAGGTGCAGCACATTAGAGAGAAAGATATCACATGGAAGGAATTCAAGAGGTATTTCGAGAGGAAATACCTGACTAAAAGATACTATGACAGAAAGATGAAGGAGTTCTTCAAACTCAAGCTGGGCAACATGACCATTTATGAATATGAACGAAGGTTTTTGGAATTACTGAAATATGTTCCATTCATCAAAGATGAGGCTGTCAAGATTCAGAGGTATCTGAGTGGACTGCCACCTCCCATTGGTGAAAATATTAAGTATGATGATCCTAATACTATGGAAGAAACAATAAGAAGAGTGAAATGCTTATATGAACAACAAAGAGAAAATCCTACCTTTCGGAAGGCTTGGGATGACCAGAAGAAATTTAAGAAAGAACAGAGGCAGAAGGGAAACAAACCTCCCTTTTTCAGAAATAGTCCTTAAGGACATCCATCATTTAGAGAGCCAAGAATGGCTGAAGTGGGGGAACAAAGAAAGAGATAGACGCCCATTCAGTGTTGGGGCTGTAAAGAGAACCACAAGTACAGAGATTGTCCCCATAAAAATGGCAGAGCAAGAACTGTCCATAATGTTCAACAAGTTGAAACAGTGGAGGACATGGGCAGTAGAATGCCAAGGATCTATGTGGACCTGGACAACAAGCAAGTTGAATTTCAATCGCACATGATTGAAGTGGAAGGTATGATTAACAACCAGCCATTTATTATTTTAATTGATTCAGGGGCTAGCTATAGTTATGTAGATCCTAGGGTGGTGGAAAGTTTGCATTTATCAAGAAGTAAACATGAAAAGTCTTGGCTAGTGCAGTTGGCTACAAGAACCAAGAGGAAAGTCACTGAGTTGGTTAAGTCCTGTCTTGTGGACATGAAGGGATTGAGCACGAAGGATGAATTGAATATTTTTCCTTTAGGCTCTTATGACTGTTTAATTAGGATGGACTAGTTGGACTAGAGAAATCTCAGCAATGCAGTTGAAAAAGTGCTACAAGAAAGGCTATCAATTGTTTGCAGCCCATGTGGAGGAAGCATGCAGAGATGAAGTCTCAAAGATTGGAGACCATGTGGTACTAACAGAGTTTGAAGACGTATTTTAGGAGGTACCCAGACTACCTCTAAAGAGAGATATTGATTGCTCTATAAATTTGATGCATGGAGTAGCTCCAATGTCGAAAGCTCCTTATAGAATGAGTACGCCAGAGCTGAAAGAGTTGCAATTGCAGCTTGAAGAGCTTCTAAAGAAGAGGTACATTATCCCAAGTGTTTCACCTTGGGGTGCTCCGGTCCTGTTCATGAAAAAAAAAGGATAGGATGTTGAGACTGTGCATTGACTTCAGACAATTGAACAAAGTAACTGTCAAGAACAAGTATCCTTTGTCGAGGATTGACGATATTTTAGATTAGTTGAAAGGTGCAAAAATATTTTCAAAGATAGATCTTAGATCGAGATATCACCAGGTAAGAATAAAGGATGAAGACATCAGCAAGACCACCTTTAGAACAAGGTATGGTCATTACGAGTTCACAGTGGTACCATTTGGGCTGTCAAACACACTTACTGTTTTTATGTGCTTAATGAATGGTGTATTCAGGGACTATCTAGACAAGTTTTTCATAGTCTTCCTGGATGACATTTTGGTGTATTCCAGGTTAGAGGAAGAGCATGAACAACACCTGAGGATGGTGCTACAAGTGTTGAGAGAACACCAACTATATGCCAAGTTGAGCAAATGCTCATTTTATCAAAGGAAGATCCATTACTTGGGGCACATTATTTTGGAAGAAGGGATCACCGTGGATCCTGAGAAGGTTGAGGCCATCAGAGAATGGTTAGTGCCAAGGAATGTGGTGGAAGTTAGATCCTTTATGGGTCTAGCTGGTTATTACAGAAGGTTCATCTCAGGGTTTTCAAAGATAGCTCACCCTATCACTTCCTTGCAAAGGAAGGAGAAAAAGTTTTAGTGGACTGAAGAATGTGAGAAAATTTTCCAGTGATTGAAGCAGTTGTTAACTAGCACTCCAATCTTTAGGATTGCAGATACAAATGTGGATTTCATGGTATGCACTGATGCATGCAAAGAAAGAATGGGAGGAGTTCTCAGTCAGAATGGATTTGTAGTCTATTATGAGTCCAGAAAGTTGAAAGAGCACGAAAAGAATTATGCCACTCATGATTTGGAGTTGGCAGAAATCATTCACACTCTGAGGAAATGGAGACATTACCTCATGGGAAGGAGATTTGAATTGAGAACGGACCACAATGGTCTGAAATATTTGTTTAATCAACCAACCTTAAACACTAGACAAAGTAGGTGGCTGGAATTTCTGTGTGAATATGACTTTGATATCAAGCATATCAAAGGGAAGGAAAACAAGGTGGTCGATGCACTCAGCAGAAAGGTGCACAACTTACATGCTTTAGCCATTAGCATGTACATGACTGATATTAAGGATAGAATTTTGGAAGCTACAAATGCAGATTTGCAGTAGAGAGACTTGGTAGCAAAGCTACAACAGAGTGAGAGACCACAGAAAGAGGAAAATTACACCTTGGAAGCTGATGGAATACTTCTGTACAAANCCTCGATATCATAAAATAGTAGAAGTGATCAAGAGCCATTACTTTTGGTCGGGTATGAAGAGAGAGATCATTGAATACATTGCCAGATGTATGGAATGCTAGAAAGTTAAAGTTGAGCATAGGAACCCAGCAGGGATGCTGCAACCTTTACCCATTCCTGAATGGAAGTGGGAAGTAGTGACAATGGATTTTATTACAGGATTGCCTAGAACAAGCAAACTGCATGATTCGATCATGGTGGTGGTGGAAAAGCTTACAAAAGATGCCCATTTTATTCCACTGAAAACTACTCACAAGGCAGCATATGTTGCTAATATTTTCCTGAAGGAAGTGGCATGATTTCATGGAATTCCTAATACGATTGTGTCTGACAGAGACCCGAAATTCACCTCGAATTTCTGGAAAGGATTCAGAACGAATCTGAAATTTAGTATAGCTTATCATCCTGAGTCTGATGGACAGACAGAGAGGGTGAAAAGAGTAATAGAAGACATACTGAGAATGTATGTGATGGAAAAACCATTAAGATGGGAAGACTACCTGCACTTGGTAGAATTCACCTACAACAATGGGTATCATGCATCGTTGAAGATGAGCCCATTTGAAGAAATTTATGGAAGAAAGTGCAATACTCCAGTGAGTTGGGATAATCCAACTGATAGAGCAATAGTTGGGCCAAAGTTTCTTAAGGAGATGGAGGACCAAATGATAAAAACTAAGCAAAATTTAAAATCTTCCCAGGACAGGCAGAAAATTTATACTGATAGGAACATAACCCACAGAGAATTCAAAGTGGGTGATCATGTTTTCCTAAAAGTGAGAGCTAGCGAGAGTTCCCTAAAGCTGGGAAGTTGCGCCAAGTTGGGAGCCAGATTTTGTGAGCCATTTGAAATCCTGGAAAGGATTGGGACTGTTGCATATATGCTTGCATTACCTGCATATATGACTGTACATAATGTGTTTCATGTTTCATTGCTTAAGAAATATATACCAGATGCTAATCATGTTACCGATTGGAATGTGATTCAGGTGGAACCAGAAGGTGTCATGCAAGTGCATCATGTGTGCATATTGGACAGGAAAAACAAATAGCTTCGAAATCAAGCTATCAATCTTGTAAAGGTCCAATGGACCTGGTACAGTCCTAAGGACATGACATGGGAGCATGAATATGTTATGCGGGCAGAGTACCCGCATCTTTTTGAAAATTTTGAAAATCTTGTAGATGCAGTGTAAAGTTGCACTGAGGAAAGTGCAAAAATAAGGGGAGGGGATTGTAATGTACCTAAGGCCGAGCCCTATTGTAAATCATGTCTATGAAGCACAAAGCTTGTTTATGAACTGTAATTATGTTTATAGGCTGGTGAGCCAAGTTTGTATAAGCTGGTGGGCTTATGTGATTATTAGGCCAGAGAGCCTAAGTGTTGAAGGCCAAGAGCCTTTTTTTGTATTTGTAATAATGCAGAACATTAATAAAAATATAAACATCGCTACGTGCAGACCGACCACAATGAATGAGTGATGGGGGACTAAGCTTCCACAGAGTAGGTAAGGGATTGGGGGCTGGAAGGTTGGGAAGAGAGTCTAAGTGTTGAGCCTAGGGGCTTAAGTCCTTGGGAATAATATTTTAATATTATTCCAAAAGACATG
>SNQJ01S0017513.1:75323-116394 GCA_010110895.2 Picea sitchensis | reverse complement strand
GCATGTTGATGGATTTCATGCAGCTTCATGGGTGACAAGTGTCAACCCAAGTGCATGCGGTTAAATGTTGAAGTGTCAGTTGAGTTGGGGGTTCGTTCTCCATTCAGTCGTCCATTGTCTAAACTGTGTGACCTCTGCGTCTGGCGTCTACATTTGGCCTCCATCCTCGACCTCTGCATAATTTCCTATCATGCATCCTGTAACCAGTAAATTGTGAGATGGTTTGTGTCTTCTGTAGAACCTGACACCTAGATAATCGCCTGAGCGTGTTGTGTTTTAGCGTCTGGTCATTGCCATTTATGGGACTATGCCCATTTTCTATTGTGGTTGTCATCTTGGTGTCAAATGAGTGTTGATGTTGTTGCGGTTTCCCTCACCTGGTTGGAATTGAGTCGAAGGGTGTGCTGAAGAAGTGAGCTTTTAGGCTCGTGGTAGAAGAAGTAGGTTGTCAGGCCTGTGAGCAACTCTCTCTAGGTGAGAGAGTTTTTTGGGAAATGGTTTCTCCCAGAGAGAGTCCATCACCCACTACGGAGCTCTGAGACTTCTTGATCTGGCCTATTGCTGAGACCTAGAGAGGGAGGTGAAGCACTGATGGACTATGCTTGTGAAGGTGTATACTCCTGGGCAGAACATGCATGTGGGGAATGAGAGTCCATGAGTAGTGGGCATAAGAAGGCATCTTGGGAATAATCCTTCTAGTTATTCTGTGTCGTTTTCCCTGTAACCTCAGCCTAGCCTAGGATTCCTTGCCTTGGGTGGAGCTTAGTCCTAGCTCAGGGGTGACCCACAACTGAGAGTGATGAGCAGTGTGGTCTAAGGTTGGGAGGTTCGTGGAAGGCCTACACATGGTTAGTGGAATTATGCCAGTAATAAAAGATAAGTGTTAATTTTGTACTTAATTTATAAGTATATGCATGTATGTGAATCTTGCAATGTTATCACGTATTTTGTTGTGCATATGAATTTATTGTTATTTCCATTAACTCTAAAATGCTAGCAGTAATTCCATGTTTAACTATAATTAAGCGTTTTAAGTTCTTTAGAATGCATATTGTGTTACAAAAATGTTTTATTTCTACAAAGTAGCATTTGCCCGGCCAGTGGGATGATGGTCGGGGGGGGCGTTACAGCAAGTGTAGTTAGAAAGAGATGAGGAGAAATAGCTCACAGCCAAACTGGAGCAAAGAATTTAGGAAGTCTTCCAAACTATTCCAGAAAGCACACTATCATGGGAGTTCAACGTGGAAGAAAAGATACAAAGGACAAAAAAGATGATGGTTGGATATAAGAAGAAGATAATATAATTGGTCGAGAAGCTAACCCCAACAACTTTGCTAAAGGTCATATCAGAGAGGGAGCAGCAGGCAAAAAAACACACATATATCATCGTGATGGAAGTAAAAGAAGTAGCAGAGATATAAAAAAGGACCATGTAGATATGGATGAGCTAGGAAGAAGACGAAGGGATCCAATAGTTGGATCAGAGGGAAGAAAATATGAATGCTGCAGTCCATGATTTGAAGCAGAGACAAAAGATGATGAGTATTTCAAAAACGCTAAAAAGCACACAGGAGATGAAAAATATGAAATTAAAATTGAATACAATCTAAGGGGAAAGACATACAACACAGGCTCAATTGGAGCCAGTTCAGGAAAAAGAAGAGAATATTATAGTAGAGTTTGAAACAGAGAAAGAAAAACTAGAACAGGGGCACTTAGAAAGTATCAAAGTGCTAGAGGACAAAATAACAATGCAAGTGGTGGAGACCCTGATAGAAAAGAACACGCAGGAAAAGACACAAGTAGATGTGATCACAAAAAAGTTTTGGGCATTGGATAAATTGGTGCAGGAGGAACACATTGCCCGAGTGGCTTGGGACGAGCCACATGTAAGTGTTGGGAGCCTATTGGAGCATGCAATTTTTGGGTTCAGCATAATAAATGAGGCTAAGAGCTAAGGATTGGACCAAAGGTAGCAGCGCACGCCAAGAAATAAGGGAAAACAATGCAACAAAAGGCAAAGGAAACAATGCGCCAGGAAGTAAGGGAGATAAACACAGAGTCAAAACAAGGAATGGTTGGATCAAAGACAAACCATGTGGAAGGAAGTTATAAAGTAGACAAGTTGAGTCCACTTAGAATTAGGGTTTTTGCGTCATGATTTAAGGTTTTTTACCCAATTTTATAGTATAAATAGAGGATGTATGAGGTAGCTAAGGGTGTCTTGTTTTTTGATGGTAACTCGAGGTAGAAGAACTATATATGTTTAGAAACTTTTTGAGTCTGAGTCGCAGTACTATTTTTTGGTTAAGAGTTGTGGAGCTCAGATTGTATCATTTTTGGAGAATTATGGAGTGTAACTGAGGGTTAGGTCGCAATTAGTGGAGCTTGGTGTGGCGTTGGTCATCCTCACCATTAATAAACTTATGATGTAATGTGTGCAATGACATATTTGGATGAAGAATAATAAGAAGTAGAAGATATTTGTGGATGTATCTTAGGGGGGTGAACCATGGTAAAACATGTCTTAATGCATGGAATGTTGTCTCTTATGCTTTCATTTGCTTATTATGTTGAATGAATGAATGAAAATATGCATCTGTTGAATTTTATTTACGACACACTAGAATAACATGATGATTTATGCAAAAATAATGTTATTAATGGGTAAAATAGTAGATCTGATGAATATTGAAGTATAAGAGTAAGATGTGCCTAACATTTCCATGAGTTCCATCCCTTCCATGATTGCAAACACTTGGGTCATGCAATAACCCATAATCCATCTTGGGTGAGACTGCATTGTGCACTCTTTGCACAGTGTAGCCTTCTAGTTTACCATAAGGGCCAATGGTTTCTAGGGTCTTTTTGGAGAACTAAGGTAGAACCTAAGATATCCCATAACATCCAACAACCCCCCACCAAACGGGAAAGGATTATAAGGAGGATACATGCCCCCTGACCCAAAGATAGTATTGATGTTAAATGTCGGAATGAAGGATGATACATGTGTAGTCATATTTAAAATACCAAAAGAAAAAGGATTAGAGGCCAGAGGCATCAACTAGGTACTATAATAAGGCATTCCCATCAAAAAGGTGCCATGGAAAATGGATATTGATGATGATGAATTCATACCACTCAAAAATACATAAGGATTCATCCCCATGGATTGAACTGAGCTCATGGACTATGTAGCTCTAATTGAGGGAGTCTTTGGAATCCAATTAACCGATGATGAGGGAGTCATGGGGACTCCACTAACCATAATGAAGGTTGGAGTCAAAGGTTTTCCTAACACATTCATATCTGAATAAGTACTCACGATGGTATGATTGTGAGTCTGAGTGACGAAGATGTATGTACCATTTTTATTAATTCTACACCTTTTAGGGGGCGGCTTCAGTATCATACGAAATTGTGGTAATTGATTCAAGAGCCGACGATACCGATGGGGAGGCTAGTATCGCTCCACGATGACTCAAAACTTGTGACACAAGGAAAAATCCTAAGGCCAACTAATATACAAAGAGAACACCCCTAAATATAAATAGAGGCCAAATGCATGTAGACAAGTGAGGATGGATGAAAAGGGACCTCCAAAACTAAAGAAGGAATGCCTCCTCCAGGAGGGGATTGAGACTCCCAAACAATATAGTGGAGGTAAAAAAAATAGTTATAAAGACCCTCAGGGGATTCACAGCAGGATCGGTCAGACCCCTTTGAAGAGAAAATACTCCATAAAGTTTGTGTGTTGTTTGATCCCTATATGAATCAGGGTACCTGGAAAATAACCCCTACAAGTAACCTGTGTGGATACCTAGGTTAGGAAACTAAGGTCACCATGGTATAATCAATGCTCATGAGAATAATCATAAGTCAGGTCCACCATAAGGGTAGGGTAGCTCAACCCAAAGCTCAAGAAGCACCAAGGTACCCCAAGAAACCCCAGATACAAATAGAACCCCAGAAATATCTTTGATGCTAGGAAGGTATTGTAGGGCTATCTCTACAACCAACTTTGCATGACCTCGTGTTTATCTCCGGTTTTAGTGGAGTCTCCCAAGGACACCAATTATACAATGGTTTTCACCACTACCTAGACAGACACATATGTTGAATTGTGTAGCCTTTGAGAATTTTACTCATAAAATCCTATTCCAAGGCCCTAAATCCTAAACTTGTTTGTGTACCCTAAAAATTAAAATCATTCTAATCAATTTTAATTATTGCACGCTAATTTTAGTGGATTCTATTTGCACAAGAGGTATGGTCGTGAAACTAACGGTGTTATGACTTAGCACATGTAAAAACACTTCTAAGTACTATTCTTGTTTTTCAAAAGAAATGTTATGCGTCTAAATGCTGTGCACAAGATGCAATTTCTTTCAATTTCAATGACAATGCAATCTTTCCTAAAATTACAAGACTAATGCAATCTAGACAAAAGTGAAAATGCTTCAAATGAAATGCAATTTTTTTGTATTTTCAATATAAAGGAATGAAAATGAAAAACTAAACTAATAACCTCTCAGATAGACCTTGTTGTAGACACATGAAGACAAGCCAAGTAGGACACCAATACGCCACTACTCAGACCTAAATGCAAGGACTAAAAATGAGAAAAATGATAAGAAACAAGTTTTCCAAAAATTCAACAATAACACAACTTCCTATAACTCTACAAGCATTCAATAGACATAACATAGATCCAAGAAGACTCAACAACACTCAAAACCCACCCAACAAACAACAAATTGAGTCTAAAAGGCTTAGAAAAGGATGTGTGTGATTGTTCAAGGAACAAATACTGCGTATGTATGCAAATGTTAAGGGAAAACTCATGTATGCTAAGAAAAACACTAACTAGGTAAGGATTAATCCAAGAAACTCAGATATATAGTAATGTACAAGTTGTTAAGCTACACGAGACATAGAAACTCAAGAAAACAAAGAGAAATAAAAGAGAAAAATCACTAACAAACCCCAAAAAGGAGAAATCCCCAGTGGAGTCACCAATTTTGTTACAAGGAATAAATCTCTATGGTTTGGGGTAGGATCACAATAGACATAATGACACCAAGAAATCAACTCAAATCTAAAATATGCTAGACAAATGGAAATTCCAACAAAATAAAGGTTAGAATCCTACTTCTTCTGGATGTTCGTAGGAGACCACCATCGAGCTCGCAATCCAATGCTTGATACCTACAACTTGTCTACAACATCCAAGGGTCTTGGGAGATAAAAATAAGGAGAGTTCAGACTTAAAGGACAAAGGGATGCAGACTCAATATGAGGCAAAATTTCTCCAAAGTGTATTTTATCTCAACGTTTCTCTCTTCCTTTTTTAAGGCTTGTATATGGCTCAATTTATATCCTCTAAAGGGAATTGAAGGGTCAAATCAAAGTGTTTCCAGCATATGAAAATCCAAGGGTCATGGATATTGTGACTTGGCATGGAAAACATGAAATATTTTTAATTTTGAGCACAAACCTGATGTACATGAGTTGTAATGGAGCAAATTGCGTATACACTTGTTTTATAACTATAGCCCACGTATATGCACAAAAATTAGAATTTTTACTTTTGACTAAGAAAAATGGGGAAATTGAGTTTGTAGACGGAAAGGGTAGGCCACCAAATTGTGATGCATAGGGTGTGGAAAAAAATGCTATAACAATTGGCATTCATGCGACTCATATCTAACAAATTATTAGGACTAAGAGGTAAAATGATACACACACATATCCAACTCATACATGAGAGACACAAAAGAGATCAAAATTGTTGAATCTTTATTACTAATGTCATTCCATCACAATAGAGGCATACATTATGTAGAATATATTTATATTATATCCATATAACTTCATATGTTCTCTACATAAATCCTCATAAATACAACACACTATGTAATGGGACTTCTCTCAAGACTCAAACATATAATAGACACAAAAGTATATTCAAAAGAACTGCAATATAAAAATAGGCTCACAACGAGCTCGGCATTGAGGACTTAATGAATATCCTCTAAACATATAGCTAGCCCCATTTTTGATATCATTGCTCCCTTTTATAGTTTTCTCTACTCGGGAGCTCTGTCTCTTTTTGGTCTTCTCCACTCGCTTGAGTGACAAAAATTCCTCACACGCTTTTTGCACATTCCCATAATCGACGTAGTCTTTAGGAATATGGGAAATATTAACCTTCCTTCCAACTCATATTTTTTCATCTCCATGATCCATTGTGTTGATGGAAGTAATTATTCGAGATTATTTCTCGATGATTCTTTTCTTGATTCCGTTGTGCATCTTCTTGATTTTCAGTGTGCTTTAAAAATGAGACTAACATGTATTCAATAATATTTCATCCCTATTGTGCACTATAAAAACTTTTTCTAGTGCACACATTTTTTCATTCTTTGTTAATTACCTTAGGCATGCACAACACTTTTGAATAAGCGTGCACAACTTCATTTGTGCATGCATGCAAAAATGAACCCAAAATTTTGGGTGCCAACAAAAGATTATGAAGATGCCACCTCAAGCATGTGTATTGAGTGATAAGATGATTCAAATGAATTTTTTTTCCTTCTAGGAAACACTCAATGTCTATCTGCACATTGGTGGAGGAATCAACCATGGTCCAATCCAAGAGGGGAAATTGCAGCAAGCGTCGATGGATTGGAGGATGAAGAATATATGGAAGGAAAATTAAAATGGGCCATTTGAATATGCAGGATCAAGGGATAAAGTTGTTGATGCAACCATTTTTTGTGAGACCCACATTGTAGATCCTCGATAATGCCATTTGGTGAATTCTTTGTTGCACAGGGTTTGCAGGAGCTACACACAACATCACCCATGTCAATGATGGATATTTCTTTATCCATTTCCAAAAAATGGAATATAAATTATAAGAGTAATTTTAGTAAACACAACTTTACAAATAATACATGATGATAAAATACATTTTTCCACGTCTTTTTCTCATAGAAGGAGGATAAATAGAGGAAAGCAACAATTGCATTGTTTTGAGAAATGACTAGGCAGCTCCAATTTTTCACTATCAAACTCCTCATCTAATTCCTTGTCCAAATTCATGGTGCACCCTTTCATGCCTCAACCAAAGAACCCCAACTTTCAACACATTTTAACTCTTTGAAATTGGAATGAAAATACACCCAAACCAGCATGGTCTCTAGCTCTAGGTATTTCTCAAGAAGATCTCGATCTCTATGCTTGAATGCTTCCAACACCATCGACAATTCCTTGTGGGTGATGTAATATATAAGTCTCGTCAGAATCCAATGACCTCCGCTTATATGACAATGAACATGTAGAGTTGAAAAAACATATATGTAGTGAATATTCAGAATCACAAAATTCCAACATAGCATTTACGTGTGATCAATCATTCAAGAACATGTGATAATTCTCCTTTTAGCATCATTTTTACATAGAAATGCATGTTGTAGTCAGTTCAAAAAAATTCTTAGCACGTGAATAATAGGAAATACATTTTAGGACACAACAAGTTCCATTAAACCTAAACAAAAACTCTGTTGACATGCTAATAGCATTAGTATTATTTAGAGAACATTAAGGTAAAAAACAATTATCAATCCCAATACACTTCATCTTGTCAATTACAATTTTATCATCATACTTGTTTTAACACACTTTTAGCTACCTCTTCGACTCAAAAATATAAAATGAAATCAATATAAAAATGTTCAATAAATAGTTATGAAAAAAACATCATACATAGTGATATCTTCTCTTTGGATCATTGTTCGAGGTAGTAACATTTTTTTCCTTAAAATCACCTCTTCTTCAGGCACAATTTCTTTGTCTTCCCATGAATTTTCTGGTTTTATTTTGTGCAGACTAGGTTTCTTTGCAAATCTTCTTCACCATCCCTCAATAAAAAAAAAAATCATCTTCAAAGTCATGCACCCTATTATGCTTTCCTCTATGAACAATACCGTACTAAGTCACATGGAAACAGAACCAAAGTGTTTTATTCCAAGGAATTAGAGGGATGCATTAGAGAAGAGAGATACATTATAAGAGGAATAACAGGGACACACACATACTCAAGAAGAGAGATATTTGTGGGAATTTTTGTCATTTGTATCTGACATATGACACAAATCCTTGTATCTGACATCTTTCCTTTTCTCTATATAATTTTTGTCATCTCGTTTTATTTCCAATCTTGCAATCTCTGGGACCTGGTATTTGTTCACATGTTCTTCATGTTTTGAACAACCATTATCAATATACAAATCGTGCTTCTTCTGCTTAGATTGTAGAGAGAGTGTGAATTCTTCATTGCTATACTTATTCTGATTTCTTATCCATGTTCTCTTCTGAGGCTCATGTCTATGACTGTTGTTGTTTTTTTGTGGTTCTCTAGGAGGGACTGTCATTCTATAATATTTTTCCATGTTTCCAAAGTTATTGCACTTGTAGCATTCCACTTCAGTGCTTAATGATTCAAACATGTTGTAGCTTCTTCCTTGTGTTTCACTAGGCCTTCTTGGATAACCATTTATGTTCCTGCTATTAGCTCTGCAATTTACAACTTTATGTCCAAAATTGTTGGATGCATAACATAAACCCAAAAAGATAGTTTGATACATGGGATTTGAAGATATTCTAGAAGGAGTTACTCTTATGAATCCTTCTTCTTCTTGAGGACTATTTTTTTCTGTCAATCGTTGATTCTGAAATCTAAATCTTCTCGGTGGAGGAGTGTCCCTATAATATTCCTTGTAGGTCTTCCTATCCCCTTTGATTGTTTCTGCATAACTTTTTCGATATTTTTCTTGTTATGTTTATTTTGAGCTTGATCCCTTTTCTGTCTGATTGTATCCAAGTCCGAACTTTTCATGATTAGGCCTTTGACTGTTGATAATTTCATCCAAAACTTTTGAGTTGTTCTACATATTTTTCTTTTGAAGATCCTTTCTCAATGTGACAATCTCTGCTTCCAAATTTCAAATAATCATGTCTCTTTCTTCTAACTGTTCTTTGAGTGCTTCTTCAATTATGTTATATTCTTCTATTTAAACCTTCAATTCCGTGATGATATTTTCTAGTTCTTGAGTGTCTTCCTTCTTGTCTAGTGCTTCTTGTTTTTCCTCTTTTCTCTTCTTATAACTTCTATGGCAGTCAACAATTCTTATCGGTAGTCAACTTATGCCTCTTCNATCAGAGTCTTATACTGCCATGAATAGAACTCTTTATGTCTCACTGTCACTGACTTCATCTTCATCTGATGAGGAGTTGTCTTCTTTGGTGCATAATCTTTTCGTGAAAACTTTCTTTGTGGTTCTTTTGCCTTTATATGTTTGTTTTCTATTTGATTAATCTTCATCATTCCCCTTATTTCTCTTATGAGGACATTTTTTAGAAAAATGACCAATACCATCACAATTAAAACAAATCAATGGAAGCTTACCTTTATATCTGTCGTTGGTTCCCTTGTTCAATCTCTTGACAAAATTGGCCATTTCTTCATCATCTTCTGAGATGTCACTATTGTTACTATGTTCTTTTTCTTTTTGCTTTCCCTTTTTCTTTGACCTTTTAGATGACTTTAAAGCTGCTTCTTATATATCTGGATTTTCCTGTTCAGTTCTCATTTCATATGCTATGAAGATTCCATGTAGTTCGTCCATGTGTATTGAGTCTAGATCTTATCTTTCTTCTAGTGTTGATATCTTAGGATCAAATCTCATAGGAAGAGATCTTAGTAACTTTTGAACAATTACAGATTCTTTAATTTATTCTCCCAATCCTATGATTTCATTTACTGTTTCATCGACTCGTAAGAACTAAGCTGCAATATTATCATCTTCCTTCATCTTTATTTGTTCGAACTGACCTCTGTAAGTTTGAATCTTTGTTGATTTGACTTTTGAATCTCCTTCATAAATATTTTGAAGTTTGTCCCAAATTTCTTTAGCGGATTTACAATGCATAACTTTGGTGTATACCGATTCACCAAGACCATTTAGAAGTACATTTGTGGCTTTGGAATTATTTTGAGCGAGTTTTATTGCTCTTTCACTTGTTGGGAGAACTATTGGTTCTTTGTATCCATCTACTATAGATTGGAAAATTTCAAATCCCTGTACCTATATATCTATTTTCATTATTCTTCTCCAGAATGCATACTTTTGTCCATCAAACTATGGTATTCCATGTTTATACATGTTGTTTCTCTACATGATCTACCTTTCAGTGCTTAAACTGATTCTTGAAGGAACCGGCTCTGATTCCAATTGTTGGATTACTGAGAAGGGGGGTGAATCAATAATACAACAATTTAATCCTTTTTAACCATATAATGCAAGTGTTATATCAATGTAGCATTATCATCCAATAATTTCAGAGTAAATAAACAATGAACAAATGAGAAATCATACACATACAAAGTACACAAATGTTTTTACGTGGAAACCCAAAGAGGGAGAAAACCACAAAATTCTTTTTCTTATATGTCTTTAATAATTATATTCATTGGAAGCACCAACTTCCTTTGTTTTCAACTGTAACTGGAAGGAGGCTCCAACCCCCTAGTTTCTCATGCTACAACCTGAGGGAAGCTCCAAATCCCCAATTTTTTGGATACAACTAGAAGGAGGCTACAACACCTATGTTCTTTGGCTACAACTGAAAGGTGGCTACACCACCTGTCCTTGCCCTGTCCAACCGCCCTGAAATAAAAGTAGAATGATGGAACCACTCTCACACTATCACTATGAGATACACTACTGTAAACTTGTACAAATCAACCTGTAATAAACCTGTACCATAAATAAGTGCATCAACCATGCACCAACATGTAAAAAACAACCTGTAATCAGCTTGTACCATGAACAAGTGAATCAACCATGCACCAACCTGTACCTCAACATGTACCATCAACAGGTGCATCAACCATGCACCAAATATGTACCTATCAAGCATCAAATACACATAAACTATTGTTATCACCGAAATATCATCCACAACATTGCATGAAAATGGTTACAGAAACACAACAATGCCAACAAAAATTAGTTCACCTACAGCACTAAAATACATTTCAAAAGGCAAAAAACTATACAATTGGGCAAAAATTGACATGCATAAATTCACCAAAGGAAGCACGCGCATAGTGCATGGGCCAAAAAATCCCTCATAGTGCACAATGCGCCAAATGTGTGACTGTGTACAAGAAAATCCATGCACTTTTGTGAATGACTCATTTATGGTTCTTTTCACCCCCCCCCCCAACCACTTATGGACTAGCTACCAACTTGATTTGACCTCCATATCTGAGAGAAATCCAAATGGGGGGCTCGTCAAGGACTAGAGGGTGCCCTAAAAGGCCCCTTGTTCACACCAAGAACCAATTACATTTTTCCTTGAAGAAATGTTATAAATAAGAGCCATGGGTGCATTAAGAAACCAATATCTTCATAGTATTGTTATGCTTCCTCAATTCTCCCTTGAGAATCCTCTTTTATCCTTGGAGCATTCAAGCATCATTGCAATAGGACATTCCACTCACCTCTTGAGGGAATAAGCATTGTTGTTCTTCACCATTTGCCATTTTTATTCCATTGTAAGAATAGCTCTCCATTAGGAAACTCTAGAGCCCTCCCAGGCAGGAAGAGGGGACTCATAAGTCCTCATTTTTCTCTACGGTGTTTTTCCTACTAATCTATTGATCCATTGGTAGAATTATGTTGGTCATTGGTTGATTTTTATGGTTCTAAGTTTCTCAGGATTTCTAACTTTTATTCTTAGTTGTTTTAGTTTATTTGTTTGTTTATACATGTGTTTGGCTTGTTTAACACACTCACAAACTTTTGTCTTGACTAGCAGGCCCAACTAGGCATGCAAGTGTTTTGTTTTTCTCACCCAAGTGACAAAACCAACAAAACAAATTGACAACCATACTAGGGAAAGGTATCAAATTCCACCTTATTTGGTCTTATAGAGAACTTATTTTTAATCAATTTGTCTTGCAGATACCAAAACTGGCCTTTCTCAACCTGTCGAAGGAAAAATTCATAGCTAGAGGAGGATTATTTCACTCAAAAATTTCTCCCCCGATGCGTGACAGAAAGTGCACAGATTTTCTTGCCCACAAACATGCACTCTACATGATGTGTGCACCACAGACTTCTTTTCTCTATGCATTGTGCACCCTTTGTGCACCTATCAAAATTGTAACCCGCACACATATCCAGTTTTTCAAAATTGTAAGGGTTTTTGTGATGATTTGAAGTCCCCTAGCCTTTAGATTTTTTCTTTCATGCAATTTGTAATGCACATGGACTCCACTTAGAATCCTTTCCCATATGAAAGGTTAGCTAAATATAGGCACTTAGGGGGTAAAACGAACCAAATATTCTCCTCTTTTGCTTTGGTTTGTAAAATTTTAATTTGAGATTATTTCTATCATACATAAACCACTTACATTGGGACTAGAAGTTAACTTTGACCCTTGAGTATGCTCTTCTCTTGCACCCTAGAGTGATCTTGAGAATTATAAAGGTGGTTAAAGGGAAATTTCATCTCCCTTAACAAAAATCTTTAGGAGAGGAGAAAATCCCCCCTAGGGCTTCTCTTAGTTTCTTTTGAAATCATCTTAAATTTGTAAGGGTCCATACATTCCCACATGTTGCAAATTTAGGATAGTTTCTTGAAATTTCTTTCTTAGTTTACATCACAATCTAGGGAAGTTTAAATATCAAAGTAACGGGCCCATACATGTGCACATGCTTGCAATATATGATAGTTTTAAAGATTTCTTAGTGTAAACAACATTTAGGGAGTTTAAAGGATTTGTAAGGACCCATATGTCCTCATGCTAGTTCTTTAGGGATTTTAAAATTCCACAAGGTTGTACCAATGACACTTAGTAAGCTAGGTAACAAATATTTGTAAGGACCACAAGAAGTCCACATGTTGCAATATCACACCTAACTTATTGAAAACTTGGCACATTTTTTTTTTCACTTGCTCACACACAAAGTCACTCCTCACTCACATAATTTTTACCTTGAATAGTGGAGGTTGAAGTAGGTTTTCTCCAAAAGAATTTTGAAATACCCCACTACTTATTTTGGAAATTATCCACACCCATTAATTCAAACGAGATTTTTTCACACCCCCAATCCCTCAACCCACCACATCTAAATTGTTTCTAAAAACTCACTAAGTTTTCCTCCACAAGAGGTGCCAAAATAATTTTTTAGTCTAGGTAGGATCTCGGGGGTAGGCATCCAAATAACCCCCTATTATCTAGTTCTCACATTTTCAAACATTAGAAGTTGACAAATAGAGAACTTTCAAATCCTCCAAGTCAAGTGCTCCTACACCATAAGGCAGGGAGATACCTGTGAAGTATTGAAGAACGATGTCTGAATGTTCTGTGCATCCCCCCTTGAGTCACCCAAATCTTGGAAGGGATCCATCCCATGACCCATTTATGAGGCTGTAAATCTAAATGTCGCACTTTAACTGAGGTAGCTAGTGACCAAAATTTAGGAAATCTACCCAGGTGGCAATTGTGGGCTGCAATTACACCTTGATCGGATTTTGTGTGGATATTAGGAAATATCGCCAGCTCTTTCGGGATATGCACCCTCTACCCCTCATTATAACTGATTATTTCATCCTTCACTAGTTCCTCTTCTGGTGGCTTCATACCCCACTATTGAGTTCTTTTGGAAGTTCAAGTGTTATTTGAGAGGGAGGATGATACGTCTTTTAGGACACAAGCATTTTATTTTATTTGTTCCACCATGTGGATAAAATCCACCTACCCACATGTTTGCTTATTTGCAATTGATATATGTATGATTCTCATTTGATTACATGCAATTGTGAGTTGTACTATCTTGTGAAGGTCCAAATTATACAAATCTCTTGTTCATTTATTTATCTTATCACCACTTGCACACATTCACTTTGCTAGTTAAACACCATAGGGACCCACATAATCCTTGTCATTTCAGACGCTTGAAAAATCTTCCTCCTATTCTTGGAGGAGTCCCTAGTCTTTCCAACTCAACGAATCAACCATCTCACACCCCCATGAGTGCTAATATTTTGGGATCATCTTTACTTTGTTCCCAGTTTATTGGGTCCAATTCCCAAGGCCATCCATCCACTAGTTCTCCTTCACAAGGAGGTGGGGGAAAACTTCTTCTCAAGGGAGAAGTACCACCCCTCTCAATCCCTCTCAAGGGACAGGTCCACCACCTACTCACACAATGGCTGGAACTAATCCTCCACCAACTCTTCCTATGCCATAATTTGCATCCCTTAACATTCTTGATTTAACCAAACTCACCAATGATCCCATTTGGCCCAATATGCCTACCAAACTACCTTCATATATTCCAAAGTTTGAAGGAAAACTGGGGGATTACCTCACCAACCATGTTATGAATTTCCAACTATGGTGCTCTTCAAACAACATCATGGATGATTCCATCCTCTTAAGGTTGTTTCAATTCACTCTCACTGGTTCCTTAGACAAATGGTATGTGGATGAATAATCAAGGTCCCATGCGACCTTTGAATCATTGGCCAAAGCCTTTTTGTCCTTTTTTCAACTACCAGTTTGTCATGATACGGGCTTGGAACTCCTCTCAGATTTCAAAAAAAATATTGTTATCCATATATTTGATCACATCCATGAATGGTGTCAGCGTCGTAGTTTGTGCAAAGTGGAAACCGCCAAAGAATAATGTCTTGATTGGTTTCTCAAATCACTTGTCTCTTTTATTTCCAAGGATGTCACATCCACCTTCCCTTAGACAGAGGAGGAGGCCATCAACAAGGCTCAAAAGTTTGACCTCTTCTATGCTCAATCATGCTACTTATACACAGTGTTTCCTAATGCACCTATACCCACACCATTTGGCATGGACAAACCTAGGATGTCCCATGTTGTGGATGGGTTGATTGGTTCCATGGTGCACCAACAACCTTACAACCAACCACCACCTATTTATGGTGCACCTTAATATCTGAAACCCTATGGAGGGCCATCTTATTACCCTCCTCCACCTTACCAACAACCATATCATGTTTCTCCCCCCCCACCCATGAGTGGGCCCTCACTAGTACCCATGATGCATCCCACCTCTCAACCGAATTCAGGTACACCTTCTACCTCAACATATAATCTGGGAACTAGTGAAATCCCTTCACCTCCCTATGCACCCTATGGATTTTTGCCACAAAACAATCCATATTTTTCATTTCCTGGTCCTCCACAGCCAATTTCTCCTCCACAAGGACACCCACATGTCGGTGTTAATTTTTTTCATCCCTCTCCCATTCAAAAACTTCATACTTTTGAACAGTTGACTATGGAAAATCTAGCCCATCAACCGAATAATGCCAAGAATAAAGGGAAAATCGAAATAATAATAACCCAAGACCAGGCGGAAATAACCCCCAATAGAACCACCCCATTGGGGGCAACCAGAACCCCCAAGGGGATAATAATAAAAAACAACAAGGGAATAACAACAACAATCTTCGGACTAACTTCCCTTTCACTCTCTGTGGTGAGTATGGACATTATACACACCATTTCCCCCAAATTGCCGACTTCAAATAGATTAAATACTTCATGAACACATGATGCCCTCCAGCATTTCCTGCCCCTTAGTGGGCCCCACAACACTATTTGCAACAACCACCTCCAGTCATTTTTCAAAACCCCATTCCACACCAAGGTGTGATGAATAACCAATAGGAGGTACACCTTGCTCCACCCCAAATGGGGTAGTATCAAAAACCAGGTCCCATTCAACTTGGGAATCAGGCTGATCGCAGCATCCTCCTTACCAGTGAAGAAAAAATTCTTTTGCAAACACGTGGTCACCAGTATGGTGTTCCCCTTGATTCTACCTCAACCACTTTAGAAGTGGCTCCAGCTACAGTCAGACAACCCTTGATGATTCCATGACCTAACACTGAACCCAACATTTTCATACCCCATGGACCATTACGACAGAATGTTAATAACCCTCACGCTAGAGCATCCCATAACTACAGTCTAGTAGACGACTTAGCTCATTCTCCTACAACCATGTCTATATTGGAGGTCCTCCAAATCTATCCAACAAAGTGGAAATCCTTTCTTTTCACCTTGGGGCCAATCAACCCAGCTGATACTAGACTCATCACCTTTGATCTAAATAGAAGAGAACCATGCCTCCCCACCTTGGTAGCTTTCTAGATACCGGTTAATATCAGGAACATCACAGTACATAGATGTATCATCAATGAAGGTGCATCCACATGCATCCTGTCCAAATTAGTATGGAAAAAACTTGGATCTCTTGAGCTAGTAACATCCACCATCACCCTGAGAGCCTATGACAGTCGACCCTCATTTCTTGAAGGGCTCTTCCAAAATATCCTCATCGAACTTGAGGGAAAAACCATCCTCATTGACATTCAATTTATTGACTCCCCACTTTATTACAACATCTTTTTCAAACATAGCTACATGTATGCTATGGAGGTGGTGGACTCTTCTATGTTTCGAATGATGATGTTCCCCCATAATGGGAAGATCATCACTGTTAACACCAACATTCACCCATGGATTGCAGCAGGAGTAAGCTTGATACCCATAATTTTTATATGTCACAAATGAATAAATTGAGGTGATCGAATGGGTGCAGACCCAGAATAATATTGTTTTAACTCAGAATCCCAGACCATGCCATGCATGAAAAAGTGAGGTCTTGATCTAACTTCCGTCAATAAGTTGAGTTTAAAGATGAGCAAAGGGAAGACTTGGTGAGAGTGATGAATGAGACTGCTATGGGAATATGACCTTCCAACAACTCAGAGAATAAAAAAAAGACACTAAAATATGTCAAACTGACACAGTTACAATGGCACAACTATAGCTTGATTGGATCTTCCAATTCCGAGTATCTTAATGCTACTGTAATATCTTGATTGGATCCTCCAATTCCAATCTATTCAATGTGAGAGGGAAGATAACAAAGGAAACTGATTAAAACTATTGCAAATATTGCAGTGATCAACCATACATCATCCTACAACATCACAACCCTCGACTGGATCCTCCAATTATGAGTATGTTAATGCAGAGTTTACAAAGAGATGGAAAGAAGTTGACTTTCATTAAACAGGAAGTCTCAAATGCCAATACATAACTAGGAAAACCAGTGCTTCATCAAAAGTTTACAATGCGGGAGCCTAGTGCAACCATCCACACTTACAAAAATATCAAAATTGAGTATATATACTTAGAGAAATTAGCTCCCTTGACAGCGAGAGAGTTGTTGGACCATTAAATTCCAAGTTGGCATGCACATGCTCTTCTAATCTGATGGGAACATCTGATCGGCATGTCTCTTGTAGGGGGACCTGCACACAGGGGTACCATGGGCTGATTGATTCAAAACCCCCACACCTTCCATTTAAAGACTGAGTTGAGGATTCAACAACCTGCTCAAAATTCATTAAATGCTCCTTCCATAGAGGGTAGTCGAGAATGAATACATAGGGGAAGACCATGTGTCTCTCTTCAAATGTATCTCGACACCTTTCCTTTTGGGGATTTTCACCTCCCCTGACTTCGATATCGTGATGCCTGAAATCGCGAAACTATGGCTAAGATCGGTGGTCATATTTGCTTTGAGATGGACGACCATGATCTATTCGCCATTGAACAAAGATATCCCTCATCTTCTTGGGCCCCATTTACTACAACCCTGAGGTTGTGACCAGGCCTGACATCCAAGGCACTTCATGAATTTCATGTATCGACGATGGGAAGGAGTCAACTCCTCGTCCTTCAAACTCCCAGTTTCCAAAATCACAATGAGGCTTAACTTGTACTGGTGCCTCCCCTATCTTTTGCCCATATGGTCATTGGCTATGACCCAGGGATAAAAACTTGGGTGCTTTTTTGCATTTCTTGTTTCGGGGCATCAGGGTTTTGGGTTGTGGTTGCATGCGCTAACGAGAACCCCAAAACATTGACTCTCAAAAAACTCAAACAACTACCACCTGTCCCTATTGGATCGAATGATCTAGATCAAACCCATTGGATTTTTGTGTCTCGGGACTTTGGGCCACAACTGAAGATTTGTGACGAGGGCCCCAAAATATTGATATTAGATCGATGACTCTCGGCCTTTCTCGATTGGACGACCTAGATCTCCTTGTTCTGTGAATCAAAATTTCACGATTCCTGCTGAAACATTTTGTGACGCTTGATCTTCCGATTCCCACCCTCTCTTGCCTTAACAAAGACTGAACTCACTCGCTTGATTTGAGTTCATGCTAGACCATTATAAGAGCTGTGACTTGTGATGTTGAAGACTCAGATGACTGGTTTGGGTGTGAAAAAGAACAACACAAGATTAGTGACAGAGGCTGAGGGAGATGAGATGTTGATAGCCTAAAGGGAAAACTGTAATGGTTCAACTGGATACAAGGAGGAAGATATAGGGACATGGTCAACAAAATCGAGGAAAACAGGTTGAGGATACAGACTCGAGTAATTTGACACATGCCTATGGGCCTTGACAACTTTATGTGATAACATTTGGCTCCACAGGAGATGGCATGCTACCTGCAAGATACTAAGAACAAGTAGTTCCAGGTGCCTCAACTATTTGGATATGGAGTCTACTAGCCATAAAAGGATTGAAAGATGAAAGTAAAATAAAAGTAAAATAAGAACGGTATTTACAGTGGTGGAAAGCTGGCTGCATTTTAAACAAAAAAACTTTTCAGGAAGTGGCCAGTCAAAGTGGCCAGTCACAGGGCCACCAAAAATTTCACCACCTTCAAGATTCTGCAACCTCTAAGTGTTGTTCGGGAGTGCTTTAGAAATATTGAAGGGACCAACCCACAAGGCTTCAAATTTGGTATGCTTGCCTCTATCCTTCTTAGGCGCGTCCTATTTCAATACTAGATCTTCCAACTGAAAACCCTATTTTCGTACCTTCCTGTCAAAATCTAGCTTGGTCTTCTGTTGATGTCCATGCGCTTTATCAAGGAGTTGTTCTCTTTGCTGCTGCACTTCGACCAGTTGATGGATTCTCCTAACCATATCATCTGGCTCTCCCTGGTGATCTTAAAATAATTTTTCCATTGGCAAGGCCAGCTGAGAGGCAAACAATGCTTTAGTTCCATATACAAGATGGAAAGGGGAGAGGCCAAGAGATATTTTTTTTGTCACTCTATCCACCCATAGAGCAAACTTGAGCTTTGAATCCCATGCCTTTTTGTTATCCTCTAACAGTCTTTTAATGATTTTGATGAGGATTTTTTTAGAGGATTCTTCCAGTACATTTCCTTGGGGGTAGTATGGGGTAGAGTGAATCAACTTGATCTTAAACCGCTCACAGAATCAGATCAATGGTTCAGCCTTAAAAGATGTGGCGTTATCTATGAAAATTCTGCTCGGACAGCCAAATCTTACTATGATGTCTTCCAGGAAGCTAATGATTACCATGTGGGAAGTGCTCCTTGTTGGGATAGCTTCTATCCACTTGGTAAAATAATCTTTGGTAGTCAGAATCCATCTATGTTGATCGTTGGATGCAGGATGAATTTCCCCAATGAAGTCTAGGCCCCATTGTTGGAAGGGCCCTGAAGAAACCACAGGTTTCAATGGCAGGGGATTTAGCTATTTCCTTCCTAAGAATTTATGACATTTAGCACAGGCTCTGACTTTTGTGAAAACATCAGTGAACAAAGTGGGCCAGAAGTATCCAGCCCTGAGAACTTTGTAGGTCACTATTCTCTAGAAGTGATGTCCCCTGCACAGGCTGTGATGAAAGTATGACATAATTTTTTATGCTTGTTGTGTCTCTTTTGTCACTTGAGTGAGAAAATTAGAGATTCTTACAAGCCCAGTTGGGTTAGCTAGGCAAGACAACAGTAAAGGAAAGGGTTAGAAATATAAATCATGTAAGATAAATAAAAAAACTAAACTAAGAACAATAAAAAAAATTAAACTAGAGTGCATAAGGGCATTAGAACAAGAAACAAACAAAACTCATGCCACCAATGGAAAGGATTGTATTAGTGGAAATAAAACACTGAAGAGAAAGTGAGACTTTGGGTCCCCTCTTCCTCCAAGGGAGGGCTCTTCAACCCCCAAAATTGAGCTCTTCTTACAACTAGCAAACTTGAAAGAAATGGTGAAAGAATCCCAAGCTCATTCACTCAAGAGGTGATGTGAATAGCTCCAATGAAATGATGCTTGTATGCTCTTGACAAGGAAAGAGGATCCTCCAAGAGAATATAGGCAGCATAACAATACAAATGAATTCCTTGAAAATGTAGTGCACCCATGTCCTCCTTTTATAGCAGATCTTTGAGGCATTATCCAACCATTCTTTAGTGTGAACAAGGGGCCCTTTAGGGCACCCTTAGGTCTTTGAACAACCCCCCACTTGGATTTATCTCATATTTGAGGGTCAAATTGATTTGGGAGCTGAACCAAAAGTGGGTGAGGGGCTGACAAGAACCATAAATGTGCCATTCATGGGAGTGTGCAGCTATTCTTGTAAATAGTCGCACATGTGCACGGGTTTTCCTATATAAAGTAGCACATCTAGAGCATGTGCGTGGGTTTTCCTATATAAAGTAGTGCATATCGAGCATGTGTTCGTGATTCCTTTGGTGAATTTGGGAACTTCAATTTCTTGACCCAATTGTATAGTTTTTTCCTCTTGGAAATGCATTTTTGAAGCTGTGGGTGAACTAATAGGTGTTTGGAGATGTTGAATTCCTGTAACCATTTGCGGATGAAATTTCAGTGATAACAGATTCCCCATGATGGATGAGGTTAGGAACATATGTATAGCCAAAATTCATCAATGTTTCTTCTACTGAGAGTACCATTGTAAGAAAGAGAAATAATGAGAGTATCAGGAGTGACTCGTCGGAGGGAAAGGGAACCTGTGGAACCCAACCTTTCACGAGGTGGAAAAATAAACTGTGTACAAACAAGGCGGGCATGCCCCATGCTCGTTTCATATAACTCAAAAAAATGTGTAATACAATAATTGAAGTGGTGTGTTGGTGAAGATGACTGTAGTGCCCTCAGGGGTGTGTTGATAAGAGAAGAGGACAATTCTGATGGGGAACAATACTCTAAAAAAGAGGTGATGACACCTGTAGGAAGTATCAAGTATTTTGTAAGCATTGATAGCCAAAAAAATTTCATAGGTCTTCGGAAAATATAAAAACAACTGTAATAGTCGCGAAGTAAGACCCACCGCAACATGAGAAAGTGTTGAAGTCGAATGTTATGGGGGTCAATGACAGCAAAGAGAAATGATGGTTCTCCCTGTGCCATCTGAGACTCCTCATTGTAAAGGTAATGAGAGTCAAGATATTGTCTCCCTTCTGGAAACTGTGTTGATGTCAACAAAAAGGAAGACGGGACTCCAAGAAGAAAAGGGCTTCGTGAAATCCACTGGAGGAGATCAGGAACTGATGAGGTACATGGATGAAGTCCAGGAGTAGTGAGACTCAGGACTGCCCTTGGTTGGGGAGTGGCGTAAAGTGACAACAACCGTGAAACTGAATCTAGTGTCAGGGGGACAACTAGATGAGGATAAATTGTGCCAGAGGCATGACAAAATGGATAAAAACAGAGATAAAAAAGGTGTATGGGTTGTAGGATACTCGAGTTTTATGGGTAATGTTATTGATGTTAGAAAATGAAAAATTCCCCAACCAAGGGCGACAAGGGTTGCTTTGCCGGGAAAAGGAAGGTTGCGAAAGGTGACAACAAAAAGCTACCAAAATGTGGGGAAAAAAAAAGGGTTTGTACAATTACCAAAATAATTTAAAAAATAAGGTGGGATAATAATGTAGATACAGAAACAAGTGTCCCAGTGTAAGATGGCTTGGCCTAAGGATGGAACAAGTTGGTTGGAAAACAAGTGGAGGGTTGGGGCCCCATAGGCGGGTTTCTGTATTAGGGAAATGTATGGAGGGAAATCTGCAGATGGGAAAACTGATGGTGGATGGCATGGATGGTTAATGATGCTGCAGGAGTGCAATCAAAATAAAGCTATGAGGAAGTACCTTGGGATTCCATTGGGTAGGATAGACGAATGAGGAGAAGGAGTATGTGGATGATTCATGACATGATGTAAGAATATCGGGACTCCCATCCCTAAAGGGTGAAAATAGCATGAGTGTCAAAGTGCCAAGGGGGACTATGAATGGGACAACTCATGTGGGGTAGAGTGTTACCGAGTAACAATACCAAAATGTAGTGGAGGTGACAGTACTGCAGAGCCGGATATAGGGACCCTAAAGGCAAATGTTGTAGGGTGTGACTGGAGATGCAATTGAGATTCAAAGGGAATGATTACATGCTAGTGTTGATCATATACCTGAAGGGGCCACGCTGGTGTGTGATGACCAAGTACCTGCACACATGAAAACCAAATACCCTACATGAACAATATCTGAAAATAAAGAACATATAATAGTTATTTGAGAATTTTGAACATGAGCAGGCATACATGAGTGTGTCATGGAAAGATGCTCCATCGGGGAAAAGTCCAAATGATCACCCAAGGAAAATGACTGTGTAAGTGGCTGAAAATGGTTTGAAAAATGGAGCTTATGGGCTCCTGTACCAAAAAATGAAAGTGGGGAAAAGGGCGTAGATATGGACGGTGGGCCCATAATGCCATCCTAGTTGCACTGACAATATGGGTGATCGGGCGGTAGTTTGGTGGGAGGACATGGACCTCCCCTTTGCTCGAGGATTGATGAAGAAATATAATCAATTACATTCACAGGAGCATTGGTATGGAGTGTCGGAGGAAGCTCAGGAAGATATGTGTGGCATTCTGTGGCTAATGTGTGGTGGATGTATGGGATAGATGGGCAATGAGGAGTGTAATTCCCATATTCAACGCATATAGCACATGCAAAATTGGTTCGTATATTTTGTTTGCTTGTGGTTGATGAATCCATGGTAGCGTGGTATGTACTTGGTGGAGTGGCAAGAAAAAAGGGTGCTTGAGGAAGCTGGATAAAATTACGTAGCTCGGGAAGAGAAGGACATTTGTGAGTGGGGTGCCCTTTTCTTTCACATAAGGCACAATGGAGTTGAACTCATGGGGGTAGGGGAGAGATGGGATCTTTATTTTTATGTCTGCCCCCAGCTATAATAGTGTTGTTAATGAGTGGGGGTGTTGGTGGTGTGGTGGGAGTAGGTACTAGAATCTGCATCGGAATTCCTTTGGTTTGAGGAGGGAGGGATGGTTGAGGGACCATGGCTGGTGGATGTAGATACCACTGGGATTTCCAGCACCATATTGGGAAGGGTAAGCATTGCATCTACTTGGAAATCTTGTACGCCTGGTGGGGGGTAAAAAGAGGGTATTTGGGTAATGGCCTAGGGGACTGTCTCCCAACCCAGGATTTTCCCCTGGAGGGGGGGAAGATCTGTGATAAGTTGTGTGGTGGCACTCTCAAGGACCTCCTGAGGTAGTATTTCTTTAAATGGTGGAACTTTGATATGGGGAGGGGACTCAGTGATAGGGGTCTTGTCTCTGATGTTTGTTCCTTTAGAGGAAACTACACACACTTGTGCTGAAAAAGATGGGTTTAGGAACGGTGGAGCTCTTTGATAAGTGCCCAACATGGATGGGTCTTGGAATAATCCAGGGCCAATGTTGGCAGTTGGAAAATCATTCAAGCTAACATGTACAAGGGGGAGGATGTTATCGATGTTGGCAGAATGGTTAGTCTTGTAATGTGTAATTTGGTCGATGGTGACGATCTTACCATTATGGGGGAACATCATCATACGAAACACAAAAGAGGCGACCGCCTTCATAGAGTACATGTAGTTGTGTCTGAAAAAGATATTGTAATCAAGTTGGGCATCGATAACTTCAAGGTCAATGAGGATGGTTTTTCCCCCAAGTTCTATGGGGACATTTTGACAAAGCCCTGCAGAAGATGTTGGTCGACCATCGTAAGCTTGAAGGGTGATGGTAGAGGGTACTAGCTCAGGGGAACCAATTTTCTTCCATACGTGTTTAGACATGATGTAGGTGGATGCACCTTCATTGATGATACACTGATAAACTGTGGTGTTCCATATCTTAACTGGTATCTGGAAGGCTACTTGGGCAAGAAGACATGGTTCTCTTCTATCTGAATCAAATGTGATCAGCTGCGTGTCAGCTGTGTTGACTGCCCCCAAGACAGAAAGAAAGGATTTTCACTGTGATGGATATGTTTGGAGGACCTCCAACATAGACATGGATATGGGAGATTGGGATAAGTCATCAACCAAACTATAATTATGAGCAACTCTAGAATGAGGGTTATGCATATTCCATCGTAAAGGAATACGTGGTATGTGGGGAATGGGTTTTGCGTTAGGACATGGAATCATCAGGACATGAAATCATCAATGGTTGTCCTGTAGTAGCTGGCAGTGTTTCTAAGGTGGTTGGGGTAGAGTCGAGAGGCATACCATATTTATGGTTGTGGGTTTGCAGAAGAATTTCTTCGGTGGTGAGGAGGACAATGCGATCAACCGGATTCTCGAGTAGAGTGGCACCCAGGTTTGGATATTTCCCCATTTGTGGTGGGGTAGGGTTGATCACTTGTTGGGTGTTCATCACACCTTGGTATGGTATGGGGTTTTGAAAAATAGCTAGATTTGGTGGTTGCCAATACTTTTGTGGGGCCTGCAGAGGGGCAGGTGGTACGGGAGGGCCCTGTGAGTTCATGGATGACCTCATCCATTGGAGATCAGGGATTTGGGGGAAATGATGAGTATAATGTCCATACTCACCACATATAGTGCAAGGTAAGTTAGTTCAAATATTTTTGTTCTTCCCTTGTCGTGGTTGATTGCTATTGGTGCCCCCTTGGGGGTCTTGGTATTGGTTTCCCCCAGCAGGATGGCTATGGGGATCATTCCCTCCTAGTCCTGGATTGTCATTGTTTCATTTTTTTCCTTTATGCTTATGATTCGAATTGGCCATATTCAACTGTTCAAATGTATGAACCTGTTGAATGGGAAAGGAATGAACAAAATTGACACCGACATGTGGTTGTCCCGGTGGAGGATGAACCGGCTGGGTAGGACTAGGACATGGAAAATATGGATTATTCTGTGGATAGGATCCATATAGCATATAGGAAGTAGAGGTACTTCCACTACTGGTAGGTTTATATCCAGGGGTTGGGGGTGGACCCGTACTGGATTGAGAGACCCGATATGGCATGGGTACCGGTGGGAGTGCCCCTAATGATTGAGGGGGAACAACAGGATATGACTGTTGATAAAGGGGAGGAGGATAATAAGGGATTCCTCCATATGCCGACAGATATTGGGGTATGCCATACATGGGTGGTTGTTGTGGTTGTGGATTGTGGTGTGTGGTGTTACCAATCAATCCATTTGCTGAGTGATACATCCCAGGTTTGTCTTGGCCAAATGGCACTGGTCTTGGGGCGTCCGGGAGTACCATGTATAGGTATCCTGACTGGGCATAAATGAGTTCGAACTTTTGGTTCTTGCTAATGGATTATTCTTCAGACTGGGGGAAGGCAGCGACCACATCTTTGGCAAGGAGGGAGACAAGTGACTTTAGAAACCAATTGATACATTGTTGGGGGGTAGCGTCAGCTTTGCAGAGACTAGGTCATCGAAACCACTCATGAATGTGGTTAGCGATGTGTGTGGAGGAGGTTTGTTTGAAGTATAAGAGTAGTTCTAGTCCATTGTCATGATGAATGGGTAGTTGAAAGAAGGTCAAAAATTCTTTGGCCAAGGATTCAAAAGTCGCGTGGGACCCAAATTTTTCTTCTACATACCACTTGGTTGATGGGCCAGTGAGAGTGCATTGAAATAACTTCAATCGGATAGAATTGTCCATGATGTTGTTTGAAGAACACCATAGGTGAAAGGTCATGATATGGTTGGTGGGATCGTCTCCTACCTTTCCTTCAAACTTGGGGATGTCTGAAGGTAGTTTGGTAGGCATTGCAGGCCATGTGGGGTCATGCAATATAGGATCATTTGTGAGTTTTCTTAGATCTGGTATGTTGAGAGAAGCCAAATATGTCATCTGGAGTGGTGGTGGAGGGTTAGTTCCAGCCATGGTGTGAGTGTTTTGTGAACCTAACCCTTGAGGGGGACTAGGTGGGTTTGTACTTCTCCCTTGAGGAGAAGTTGGCCCCCTGCTTCCAGGTAAAGGAGAGAAGGTGGGTGTTTGACCTTGGGAAGTGGACCCAAGTAAAGTGGAACCAATCAAAGTTGATCCTAAGATAGTGGCACTCACAGGGGTGTGAGAAGGTGGGGTTGGTGAGTTGGCGAGGCTAGGAACTCCTCCTAAAATAGAAGGGAGATTTAGCAAGCGTCTAGAATGGCAGGGGTTATGTGGGTCCCCTATGATGTCAAACTAGCTAAGTGGATGTGTGCAAATGGTGATGAGAGAAAAATAAATGAACAAGAGATTTTGTTTGTAATTTCTGGACCTTCACAATATATTTCACAATTTTTAGATGTAATCACAAGGTCATCATATATAAAGCATTTGGATAAAGAAACATATATGTGGGTAGGTGGATTTTTTCTGTGTGGGAGAACAAAGAAAAAAAATGCTCGTGTCCTAAAAGACATAACGTCCTTCTTCTCAAATAGCACTGGACCTTCCAATAGCACTCGATAATGGGGTCTGAAGCCACCAAAAGAGGAACTAGTGAAGGATGAAATAATCAGTTATAATGATGGGTAGAGGGGGCATATCCCGAAAGAACTGGTGATATTTCCCAATAGCCACACAAAATCTAATCAGGGTGCAATTGCAGCCCACAATTGCCACCTGGGTAGATGTCCTAAAATTTGGTCACTAGGTACCTCGTTCAAAGTGTGGCATTTAGATTTTCAGCCTCAGAAATGGGGCACGGGCTGGATCCTGTCCAAGAGGTGGGTGCCTCAAGGGGGGACGCATAGAACAACCAGACCTTGGCCTTCAACCCTTCATGGCTATCTCCCTGCCTTGTGGTGTAGGAACACTTGACTTGGAGGATTTGAAAGTTCCTTATTGGTCAACTTCTACTAATTTTTTACGATGTGAGAACTAGATAATGGGGAGTTATTTGGATGCCTATCCTCGAAATCCTACCTAGGATAAAAAAATCTTTTGGCACCTCCTGTAGAGAAAAACTTAGTGATTTTTTTAGAGTTTTTTAGGTGAGAGGTTGGGGGTGTGAACCAACCTCATTGAAATTAAGTGGGAGTGGATAGTCTTGTCAAGAAAAGGGTGGGGCATTTCAAAATCCCGTTGGAAGAAACTTACTTCAACCTCCAGGATTTCTGGATAAAACTATGCGAGTGATTGGTGAAATTTGTGTGTGAACAAGTGAAAGTGTGCCAATTTTTAATAATTTAGGTGTCACCTTGCTGCATGTGGACTTCACTTGGTCCTTACAAGTGTTGATTACCTAAGTTACTATGTGTCATTGGTATAGCCTTACGAAATTTTAAAGTCCCTAGGAAACTAGCATGTGGACATGTGGGTCCTTACTATTCCTTTAACTCCCTATTGTGATTTAATCTAAGAAAGCTCTGAAACTATCCTAGATTTCTGCACATGTGGGCATGTATGGGCCAGTTACAAAACCTTTAAACTTCCCTAGTGAGTTAATCTAAGAAAGTAAATTTCAACACTATACTATCTTTGTAGCATGTGGGCATGTATGGGCCCTTACAAGTTTAAGGTGTGTTTGAAAAATAAACTAAGAGGAGTCCCAAGGGGGTGTTTTCCTCTCCTAAAGATTTTGTCTTTTTTAAGGGAGATGAAATTTTCCCTCAACCTCTTTCTGATTCTCAAGATCGCTTTGGAGCACGAGAGAAGAGCATACTCAACGATTGATATCCAATTTTTGGTCCCAACGCAAGTTTTGTATGTGATTAAAAATTATTTGAACTTATACTCTTAGTCAAAGCAATCCATCCATGTGGAAAAATGAAAGAAAAAGAGAAAATAATGATTTTAACCTCCTAAGTGCCTATGTTTTGACTAATCCCTTTATATGAAGAGGGGACTAAGTGTGGTGCAAATTACAATGTGCATGAAATCAATTTTAAGGAGGCTAGGGGCCTTCCACAAATCACAAAAAGGCTTACAATGTGTATTTTTCTGCACAGGTGCATGGTTCTCAGAGTAGACAAAGGCGTTGTGAGCGTTAGTGCGTGAATTACAAGAGGTTTATGGGTGCAGGTGCATAGAGAGTGTTGTGCAGAATAGTGGGTTCGGCGCACATGCACTGAAGATGTGCCTATGGGTTGAAACACCCATGCACGTATGACACACAGGCGTGAAGAAAATTCCAAACGAAATTCTCTCAACTCAGCTTTGAATTTGACTTTTTGTAGGTCGGCTTGGGCCGGTTATGGTACCTGCAAGTTAAACAAACAGACAAAAGAGATAAAATAACCCAAATGGAGTAGGAAATTGATACCTTTCCCCATTGGATTCGTCAATATGTTGTGTCTCTTTTGTCACTTGAGTGAGAAAATTAGAGATGCTTACAAGCCCAGTTGGGTTAGCTAGGCAAGACAATAGTAAAGGAAAGGGTTAGAAATATAAATCATGTAAGATAAATAAAAAAAACTAAACTAAGAACAATAACAAAAATTAAACTAGAGTGCATAAGGACATTAGAACAAGAAACAAACAAAACTCATTCCACCAATGGAAAGGATTGTATTGGTGGAAATAAAACACCGAAGAGAAAGTGAGTCTTTGGGTCCCCTCTTCCTCCAAGGGAGGGCTCTTGAACCCCCAAGATTGAGCTCTTCTTACAACTATCAAACTTGAAAGAAATGGTGAAAGAATCCCAAGCTCATTCACTCAAGAGATGATGTGAATAGCTCCAATGAAATGATTCTTGTATGCTCTTGACAAGGAAAGAGGATCCTCCAAGAGAATATAGGTAGCATAACAATACAAATGAATTCCTTGAAAATGTAGTGCACCCATGGTCTCCTTTTATAGCAAATCTTTGAGGCATTATCCAACCGGTCTTTAGTGTGAACAAGGGGCCCTTTAGGGAACCCTTAGGTCTTTGAAAAACTCCCCACTTGGATTTATCTCAGATTTGAGGGTCAAATCGACTTGGGAGCTGAACCAAAAGTGGGTGAGGGGCTGACAAGAACCATAAATGCCTCGTTCATGGGAGTGCACGGCTTTTCCTGTAAACAGTAACGCATGTGCGTGAGTTTTTCTATATAAAGTAGTGCATCTAGAGAATGTGCGCAGGTTTTCCTATATAAAGTAGTGCATCTCGAGCATGTGTGTGTGATTCCTTTGGTGAATTTGGGCACTTTAATTTTTTGACCCAATTGTATAGCTTTTTCCTCTTGGAAATGCATTTTTGAAGCTGTGGGTGAACTAATAGGTCTTTGGAGATGTTGGATTCCTATAACCATTTACGGATGAAATTTCGTTGATAACAGTGCTTCCGGCGGGTCTAAACATCTCAAAATTACCCCCAGGGGGTATTTCCAGTATAAAATTTGATCAACAAGGCAATATTTGGTTGCTTTGATCTTTAAAGCTCGTGCCTTGTTCTTTTGCATGCCATTAGGAGGCTGCAATTTCTGAAGAAAATATATGATATCCTTGTACCAAGGACATCCTGCTAATGGGGGGTTGATCTGATCATTTGTATCAGACAACTCAGTCTGCTAATTTTCTGAGTAATTATAGATGAAATTTACCCCCAAAGCTTTGCAATTCACCTCAGCCAGCAGCTTGGCTAAACCTTGACCTTTAATCAATTTGGTGGGCTTTATCTCTAGGTCAAATTTGATGATTTTGGCAATCCATAGGCTTCTCCTTCCGTCTATGTCTAGCTGAATGAGAATTTCCTTCACGGAAGATGAAGGGACATATGCAATGATTTTGGATTGCAAGACATAGACTCTGAAAGCTTTGAGCGCTTTCACCAAATCATAGGCCTGCTTCTCCATGATGTCATATTTGACCTCAGCATCTCTCAATGGTTGACTGAAAAAGGAGATGGGCTGCTCCAACCCTTCAACATTCTTTTGCAACAAAAAAACTACCACAGTATCAATTGAAGCAAATGAGAAAATAAGGAAATCCTTTGAGTAATCGGTACTGATAAGCACAAGAGCTTCAGTCAAGGCCTTGTTTATTTGATCGAAGGCATTTTTGGATTTCACAGTCCACTTAACCTCACTTTCCTTCCTCAACATGGCTATTATGATTTTTACCATCTCAACAAAATTGGAAACAAACCTCCTCAGAAATTCTATCTTGCCCAGAAAAGACTGGACTTCTTTCCTGGACCTTGGGAGTGATAAATCTTGGATTTCTTCTACCCTACTGGGGTCGATTCTGACCCCCTCAACTAATACTATATGGCCCAACAACTTTCCCTCCTTCATGGAAAACAAAGATTTCTTAGGATTCAGGGAAAGTCCAAACCTTCTACACTTCAGGAAGACTTTCCTCAGATGATGAAAATGTTCTTTATAAGATCTGGAAAAGACTGTTATGTCATTGAGAGAGATTACCACAAACTGATCCTTCTCCCTAATGAAATCTATGTCCATGGCTCACTGGAATGTTGCCCCTGCATTCATCAATCCAAAGGGAATTTTGCCATACATGAATGTGCCCCAAGGAGTGGTAAAGGTTGTCTTTTATTTTTCCTCAGGCAAGACGAATATCTGATTGTAGCCCGAAAAACCATCAATCATAGATATCCTTGATGCGCCAGTTACCTTTTGCAATATATGTTCCATCTTTGGTAAGGGGTAATTGTCCTTCTTTGAGCTCATATTTAGATTTCTGAAATCAACACAGAGTCTGATTTCCCCACTTTTCTTTCTCACTGGGACCAGATTGGCCACCCATTCAGAATATCTCAAAGGGACAATGATTTGGGGATCCAAAAACTTCTTTACCTCCCTTTCCATGACAAACAACAACATAGGATTAATCTATCTTAACTTTTGCCTGAATGGCCTAGCCTCTTCTTTTAGTGGGATATTATGCTCAATAACAATTGTGTCATATGTTTTGAGGTCTTCATAGGTCCAAGAAAAAACATCAACGAATTCCCTTAATAACTCAGCATACTCGGCCCTCTACTCTTTTGATAAGCTGCTTGACAATATGACAAACTTTGGATCCTTTTCTGTGCCAATATTACACTCAGTTGTATAATCATTGTCATTTGGGATTTTACCCCTTACTGCCACATCGTTGTTGTCAAATAACATTTCCAAAGGAACAATCGCCTTTGGAATGTGATTGTTGGGCAACTAAACAATATGATGATGAACAATTTTGTTCAGAAGAGCACCAACATCAAGATCGGGTTCAGTTGTAGGGTCTTGATCAATGTGAAATGTTGAAAACTCTTCAATGGTCTCCAGGAATATTTTGATTTCAAGATCATCATCAAAAACCTTCCAGTGCTTGACATTGTCAGGTATGGAGGGCCTGAATTTCACTTCTGTATCGTATCTGAGCTTGGGTGGCAAGGGAACTTTGAAATTGCTTGCTGAAATAGCCAAAGAATTAGCTACATTGTTTTATCCCCTTGGAATAAATGATATAATGAAGGCTAGGAAAAAATTCTCAATGAGATCCCATGCTTCATTTCTGTAACTCCTAAGCTGAGGGTGTTTGGCCTGATAGACATTTTTGATCTGCTGGATAATCAGCTCAGCATCTCCAAAAACATATATCTCTTTAATCCCCATATCCTTTGCATCTCTTAAGCCCAAAACAAGAGCTTCATACTCTTCTACATTGTTGGTAGCTTCAAATTATAATTTATATGACAGATATATGGTCTCTTGAAATGGTGAAACAAAAAATATTCCCACACCTGCTCCATCTTTAGAAGAAGCTCCATCAAAAAACATTTTCCACAGAATAGTAGTTGGGGGATGTACCTCATGAAAAAAAACGGGTTGCTTTCTGATTTGAAGAGGAGCCTCAGGGGTGTTGGTGAGCTGCAACAAGCTGGATCCCAAATCAATGTCAAGGGAAAATATGGGATGATTAGTGGGGTCTTCTTCATCACTGACAATGTAGGCCAGCTAAGCTTCTTTGTACAGTCTTATGTGTTCCCCTCCAAAGACCGGAATGGTAGCGTATGTGAGGTCCATTTGTAATGTTCCTCCAAGCCTTTTTATCCAAGATCTTGACAATAGCATGCCAAACTTGGGAGGGACATTGGCCACTATGATATCCATGACCACACTTTTCATGGGCATCTGAAACAAGGTTACCACCAGATCTTTGATAACCCCAAGACATTGTACCCTCCTTGAATCGAAAGAATACAAGTCGTGATAAGCTTTTGTGACTTCTAGATCGAGCTCTTCCATGACTGTTTTGGGCATGAGGTTATGAGATGCCCCAGAATACATCAGAAAGTTATGCAACACCTTATCATGAATGTTCAAGGATGTGTAGAAGGGAGGGGATGAATCATCTCTATCTTCTACCATAGGACCTAGGATGACTATTGGATTTTCATCTTGAAGGTTCATAGAGTCTGTGGAATGGAAGGATGGTTCGAGCTGTAAAAGCTTAGAGAGAGACCTTTTGAAGTCTTCGTGCTTGACCAGCCCTGAAAAGGGCACAGGAATCCTGATTTTTTGAATTTCATGTTCAAAGTTAAAGGAGGAAGAAGGCTTAGTAATTTCTCCCAACTCGGGGAAAGGGTCTTTGGCTATTGGCGAGAGATTTTGAGTTTTATTTTTCTTGGCAGTGATTGTTACAGGCTTAGCAGGATTTTCTGCTATGAGAGGATGATCAGGGATGTCAGACTTCTCTTCTTTCTTCTTGGACAAAAGGTTATATTTATTGGGACTACTATTATTTTATTTTCCCCCCTTACTCAGCTCATTTATTTGACTGTTCATGAGGAACTCCTCGTAGGAAGACTGAGTTATATGGGGAAAAGGGGAGTTGTATTCAATACAATTAATTTTGGGGTTGAGCTCTTCTTCTTCCCTCTCCTCATGATCATCCAGGTTATTTTGGAGAGGGGTTTGAATCCTCTGATCATCCCTATCTCTGTTCCTTTGTTCCCTTGGCATAATCTGAGGCACATTGTTATTCAGCCTCCTAAGATTTCCTCTTTTGTCAACATTTTGGGGATTCCTATATGCTATCTTCCATTCTAACTCCAACCTTTCCATCCTAGCTGAAAGTGATTTTAGTATCTTGGTTACTTCATCCATCTGAGGGGGAGGGAAGAAGAAACGGATGTGGAGGCTTCATGTTTGTTCCTGGGTATGTCTCTATCAGTATTATTTCTGAGTCGATCAACAACTAATATATTAGAATCTACTTCCACAGCCGCATCCTGCATGTGAGCCAGGGAAGTGGCTCTTATTTCCCTCAACATGAGGCAAAAATAGGGGTCAAAAGAACTGGCATAAGTAATTTTTGTTGAAGCCTATGTAGGCTTTATCTTAGCAGGGATCTTATTGTACATTTTGTTGAACCTTTTGGAGAAGTCAGAGACAGATTCTCCTTCCTTTCTCTTCAAGGACCCAAACTCCATCATATAATACATGAAATAATTTTTGTCCCCCCATTGTCTCAAGAAGACACTATCCAAAGCCTCAATCCCATCGATATATCCAAGAAGCAAGGCCTTAAACCATTTCCTAGCCTCGCCTTCAAGGCTATGAACAAAAATCCTCACCCATACGTCTGCATGCATGATGACATGATGATCTGTAAAACTGTAAAAGGATTCAAGGTGTTCTTTTGCGGTTATGTCTCCTTCACCTTTGAACTTGGGTAACTGCTTAAGGTATCCATCCACTGGGAGGGCATTCAGAGGCTGAGGAAAAACAAGGGGAGCATACCTAGCAGCTATAATAGCCTCCATTCTTGTCATAGGGGGATTTTCTTCGGCCATAGGGACAACAGGTGGAGGAGAATTAGGAGGAGAAGGGGTTCGAACAGGGGAGAGTGAAACTGAGATGGTAAGAGGGAAAGGAAACAATAGAGGATTTGAAGAAAAGGCTACAAGGCTTAAGGGAGTAGAGGTTGGTGTGGGTACAACAACAAAAATAGTAGTAGGAGAAGGAATTGTAAAGCCTGGGGTAGAAAAATCTTTTGAATTTTTGGGTCTAGACCAGGATGCAACATTAGGGGAAATAGGAGTGACAAAGACATATCCTTCTAATCCAATACCAGGAGGAGAAAACTCAACAGGAACACTCCAAAAATTTAGCAAACGAGAAACTCCAACAAGAGGTCTGATAGGAAAATGAGAAGCAAATATTGGAGTTTCTAACAAAGGGAAATGAGAACTATCAGAAATACCTGGTTTAGCAGCTAAAGTTCCCTCTATGAGGGCCTTTCCCTTTCTGATAAGCTTCTCTGGATCTGCTTCAGGTGTTTTCAAGGGCAACTGAGGGGTAGACCTTGTATGTCTTCCTCTCGAATCCACAACTGAAACAATAGGTTCTCCATAGTGGAGTCATCACAATGGAATCGCCAGGTGAACAGTAGGAATATTATAGGGCTCTGATACCTGATGCACCTTCAGAATCAGAGTCTCAATGTCGTTCAATCCTGGGGAAAATCTTCAACTTCATCCCTGGCAATGGCACCATAAATGTTAGCACCAGAAGTCACTCCTGGATTGCAGTAGGAGTAAGCCTGATACCCATCAGTTTTATATGTCACGAATGAATAAATTGAGGTGGTCGAATGGGCGCAGACCCAGAATAATATTGTTTTAACTCAGAATCCTAGACCAGGCCATGCATGAACAATTGAGGTCTTGATCTAACTTTCGTCAGTAAGTTGAGTTTAAAGATGAGAAGAGGGAAGACTTGGTGAGAGTAATGAACGAGACTGCTATGGGCATCCGGCCTTCCAGCAGCTCAGAGAAGAAAAACAAGACACTGAAATATGTCAAACTGACACATACAACGACACAGCTATAGCTCGATTGGATCTTCCAATTCCAAGCATCACAATGCTACTGTAACAACTTGACTAGATCCTCCAATTCCAAGCTATTTAGTGTGAGAGGGAAGGTAAAATAGGAAAATTATTAAAATTGTTGCAAATATTGCAATGATCAACCATACATCATCCTACAACATCACAACCCTCGACTAGATCCTCCAATTCTGAGTGTATTAATACAGAGTTTATAGAGAGATGGAAAGAAGCTGACTTTCATTAAATAGGAATTCTCAAATGCCAATACATAACCAAGAAAAACAGTTCTTCATCAAAACTTTACAATGCAGGAGCCTAGCTCAACCATCCACACTTATAAAAATATCAAAATTGAGTATATATACTTAGATAAATTGGCTCCCCTGATAGTGGGAGAGTTGTTGGACCATTAAATTCTAAGTTGGCATGCATAGGCTCTTTTGATACGATGAGAACATCTGATTGGCATGGCTCTTGTAGGGGGACCTGCACACAGGGGTACCACGGGTTGATTTCTTCAGAACCCCCACACCTTCCGTTTAAAGACTGAGTTGAGGTTTCAACAACCTGCTTGAAATTCATTAACTACTCCTTCCATAGAGGGTGGTCAAGACTGAATACACAGGGGAAGACCATGTGTCTCTCTTCAAATGTATCTCGACACATTTCCTTTCGGGGATTTTCACCTCCTCTGACTTCGATATTGCGATACCTGAAATCGTGAAACTGTGGCTGAGATTGACAGTCATATTTTCTTTGAGATGGACGACCATGATCTATTTGCCATTGAACAACCCTGGCCCTCATCTTATTGGGCCCCATTTCCTACAACCCTGATGTTTTGACCGTGCCCGACATCCAAGGTGCTTCGTGAATTTCACGTATCGACGATGGGAAGGAGTCAAATCCTCATCCTTTAGACTCCCAGTTTCTGAAGTTGAGACGGGGCTTAACTTCTATTGGCACCTCCCCTATCATTCTCCCATATGGTCATTGGCTATGACCTGGGGATAAAACCTTGGTCTCTTTTTTGCAATTCACTTTTTGTGGCATCACGGTTTCGGGTTGTGGTTGCATGCGTTGACGAGAACCCAGAAACACCGACTCCCGAAAAAATCAAACAACTACCACCTGTCCCTTCTAGATCGGATGATCTAGATCAAACCCATCGGATTTTCGAGTCTCAGGACTTTGGGCCACAACTGAATCTTTGTGAAGAGGGCCCCCAAATCCCAATTTTTGATTCCCAAAAAAATGTCGATATCAAATCGACGACTCTCGGCCTATCTCGATTCGACGGCCCAGATCTCCCTGTTCTGCGAATCAAAATTTCGTGATTCCTGCTGAAACATTTTGTGGCACTTGATCTTCCAATTCCTGTGCTCGCTTGCCTTAACATAGACTGAACTCTCTCGCTTGATTTGAGTTCATGCTAGACCATTCTAAGAGCTGTGACTTGTGATGTTGAAGACTCAGACGACTGGTTGGGGTGTGAAAAAGAACAATGCAAGATTAGTGATAGAGACAGAGGGAGATGAGATGTTGATAGCATAAAGGGAAAATAGGAACGACTCAGTTGGCTACAAGGAGGAATATATAGGGACATGGTCAACAAAATCGAGGAAAATAGGGTGAGGATATAGACTCGAGTAATTTGACACATGCATATGGGCCTTGACAACTTTATGTGATAACAATCACCATCGACCAAATCACACATTATGAGCCTAACAATTCCGCCAAAGTTGATAATATTCGTCCCCTTATCTGCACTAGCTTGGATGCTTATTTAGTCATTGACATGGGTCCCAGAGTTTTCAAACACCCATCCTTACTGGGGGCATGTCATGGAGCACCACCCCTCCTACACCCTTCAACACAAGTGTGTGTAGTATCTTCTAATGGAAACGATACCAGAGACACCATTCCTCCCACTGAGGTATCTCCTCACATCGACGTTCTACTAGTTGAAGAACTGTTACCTCAGGAATCCCCTGAGAACCCCACTACACCACTTATCCCTGATTCCCCCCCCCATCTAGCAGAAATTCCCAGTTTGGGAGACAGTCCCCCAAGCCATTACCCAAATTCCCTTATTCTACCCCCCACCTAGATTCCAAGAATTCTAGGTAGTTGAAACCCTTACCCTTCCCAACATGGTGCTTTCCATCCCTGTATGGTATCTACATCCACCTGCGATGGTTCCTCAACCATCTCTCCCTCCTCAGACAAAGGGAATACTGATGCAAATTCTAGTACAAGATATTGCCACTCCACCATCCCCACCACTATTGGCACCACTATCATTGCTGGGGGAAGATGAAAGAAGAAAGATACCACAACTCCACTTCCTCCCTGAGATCAACCTCCGTGGACACTATGTGAAAGAGATGGGCACCCCACTAATCGATGCCCTACTCTTCCCGAGTTACGCAATCTGATCCAACTCCCTATAGCAACCACATTGCTCACCACTCCATCAAGTACATCCAATGCTACTTTGGAGTTCTCCACTATAGTAAAAAAAGGGTTGCGAACCAAATTCATTTGTGCCATATGCTTACAATATGGCCATTATACTCATGATTTCCCAGCTCTACCTCAATTTCGCCAAACCTTAGCTACTGTACACCAAACGTCTTGGCTAGAGCCCGCTCAATCACCTTCTATTGAGGCTCACATTATTGATATTCAATACATTTTGTCATCAATACCTGTGTGAACGAGGCACTCTCCACAGTATCGGTACATTCACTTTATGTCTAATGATCCCTCACACCTTGTACACAATATCCTGTCTGCATCCTCACCATTAGAGGACAACGACACTTTGATAGTTCCCCCTATCATCTCCTAGGATCCCATGTATTCTCTCATTTTTCACTATGATGAAGACATCTTGGAAGAACTCACTACCCCTGATTTCCCATGGAATGCACTCCATCATAGAGCACTTTTTATTTCGCAAGAGGCCTTTTAAGTTTTCCCCTACTACCCAAACCTCTATATGCCTAATCGAAACCAAGTATTTTATCCCTTCAGGGCATATATAATGGTTCAATAACCCTATCCCTGCCCTAGATTATTTTGAAGAAGGCAACATGTCCAACATTTCCCCCACTATCAAAATTGACATTTCCATTAAACCGAGAATCGTAGAATAAATCGCCATTGGCATTGCATGCTCCCCTGAAGAAATCACAGCTTACAAAGATCTCTTTCAGGAATATTTGGATATTTTTTCCTGGTCATATATGGATATGCTTGGCCTTGATCCATCTATCGTTGAACATCGAATCAACACTTGTCCAGATATCACCCTCGTTCATCAAAAGTAGTGACCCCTTCACCCATCCAAATTTGTGGTTATCAAAGCCAAAATCAACCAGTTATTCTCTGTCGGGTTCATTTACCCCATTGCATACACTTCATGGGTATCCAAACATGTCCTTGTTAACAAAAAATAGGGCACTATTCACATTTGCATATACTTTTGCGATCTCAACCATGCTTGTCTCAAAGACAACTTTCCAACCCCCTTCATTGACCAAATTATCGATGATTGTGTCAACCATGAAGCATTGTCCTTTATGAATGGGTTCTCTAGCTACAATCAAATCCAAATTCATCCAACAGATCAGTATAAAACCACTTTCACTACCCCTTGGGGTACCCTTTCTTATCGTGTCATGCCTTTTGGACTCAAGAATGCAGGTGCTACATTTAAACGGGCCATGACATATGTTTTCCATGATATTTCTCACATCATCCTTTCTTATTTGGACAACCTCACTGCTCGATCCAAAAAGAGAACTCAACATTTAGTTGACTTATACATCATTTTTCAACGATGTCACCAATACAATATTCTCTTGAACCCCCTCAAGTGCGTATTTTGTGTCACTGTCGGATGCTTTCTTGTGTTCATTTTCTCCCAACAAGGCATCATGGTGGACCCCCTCAAGGTCCAAGCTATCATGGAAATTTCCCCACCAAGGAATTTACGCCAACTACAGAGCTTACAAAGAAAAGCCAACATTCTATGTCGCTTTGTCCTAGACTATGCCACTCGCGTGCATGGTTTCCTCTGCCTACTGCGTCATGATATCCCATTATGATGGGATGAACATGCTCAAACATATTTTAATGACTTAAAATATGCCTTATCCAATGCCCCTTTGATTAGTCCTCTAGACTATGATCATGATTATATCCTCTACTTATCAGCCTCAGTCGTCTAAGTAGCAGGAGTCCTCGTCCAACTAGGGGAAGACAGGCGTTAGCATGTCATTTACTACATTAGTAAAAATATTTCACGGCCACCCTTGAAGTACAATCAAGATGAGAAACTCTCTCTAGTAGTTGTCTTCGTAGTCCAAAAGTTGTGCCATTATATCCTGCTTCGAACTACCAAGGTCGTAGTAGATTCCAACCCCATGCAGTACTTGCTTAGTCGTCGAAAAATTAATGGAAAATTTTCCCGATGGATCATCATCCTCTAGGAATATGACCTAGAGTTATCAACTACCAAAATAAATAAATCTCTAGTCCTTGCCAAACTCATTATGTCTTTTCCCTCGAATGTCAAAGCATCCCTCGTCAATACAGATTTCCCCGACAAACACCTCTTCTTCATCCCCTCCGATAACCCCTAGTACAACAACCTTCTCATCTACCTTTAGACACTGAAGTTTGGATATCACCTCTCTTGATACGATCATCGATGCATTCGCCATCAAGCCCCTCGATATCTCCTCATTCAAGACATTATTTATAGACACAGGTTCAACAACATCCTTCTTTGATGTTTGACCATCAACAAAGCTGACAGAGTCTTGAACGATTTCCATAGTGGCGCTTGCAGTGGCCACCTCTCAGGTATGTCCACTACCCAAAAAATCATTCAAGCAGGATACTTCTGGCCCACATTGTTTCATGACTGCATCCATGCTTTCAAGCAATGCAACAAATGACATCTCTATGCAAACCAAGCATGAGGGCTACCATCTCTTTTGCATCCAATCATCACCGCCGACCCCTTATGAAAATGTGGCATAGACTTTATGACTTGCAATAATCCATCTAGTAATGGACACAAGTACATTTTCATGGTAGTCGATTACTTTACCAAACGAGCCAAATCCATACCCACCTTCAAAAATAATGCTGACACAACAACGCGTTTTTTCTTCAACCATGTCATTACCTGATTCAGATTCCCACTATAGTTAGTGTCCGATCATGATAAACACTTTCGGAATCAGATCTTCGTGAAACTATCCTCAAAGTTAGGCTTCTCCAATGAGTTTCCCTCCCCATACTACACTCAGTCCACCGGACAGGTCAATGCTATCAACAAAGTCCTCAAAACCATGGTACAACGTATCATCAACAAACATAAGACCAAATGGCATCATATGTTGTTTTCCTTGTTATGGGATTATCGCATGGTAGTCAAGACTACCACCATTTTTACACCATTCCATCTCATCCATGGGATCGAAGCCACCCTCCCTATCGAGTGAAAAATCCCCACGTTATGCACTACCATCGAGATATTACCTGACATTTATCGAATGGAGTAGTTGTTATAACCCTAAATTGCACTATCCCTGCTTACCTGACATCAGGCCAACTCATGCCTCTTCCTAGCCAAAGCCATGCTAAGAAAATTCTCAAAAAACCACTTGAAACAAGCAACCCGCGCCCTAACTTCTCACTGGGCGCGAGCAACCGCTTGCTGTCCTTATACTGCATGCGGGCATCCGCGGGCTAACCCAAAACAGCCCGCAGGTACCTAACAAAGCAAAAAATCAGGAAAGTTTCCGCCGGGACAGGAGGCTTTTTGTCAGTTAACTGGAACTCTTCGCCATGCATGTCCGAGAGTTCGCCAAAAACCCTAGCTCCTTCTAGCCTATAAAAGGAGGGGTAGGGGTACTATTCAAAAAAGGAAAAATCATTGCAAAGAAACTCTGCCAAATTGCCAAGCCAGTTTTGTCCCAACCCTT
>SNQJ01S0017513.1:32181-52795 GCA_010110895.2 Picea sitchensis | reverse complement strand
CATCACTTCACTTTATTATTTAAATAATTTATTATTTTCAACCAGTTTGACTACTTTGACCTTTTGGGGCTTCTAGATGACTCATGAGAGTTCTCCAACTTCACATGGCCATAAATCTCTAACCGTGAGGATTTATGTGACATTCCACATACCACTGGAAATGGCATGGAATGTACTATCCATATAGAATACTCTTTCTTGCAAATATATCAAAACTCATACAATTATCCATCAAACAAACTTGGTTCCATTACCTAAACCTTTGTGCTACCGAAATTTGCTACTGAAATTTCTTCAATGGTTGACATCAATGAAAACCAACCCAATTAATAAACAACACATCCATGCATCATATCTATACCCAGGAAGAAGTAACACATGTTAGGAAACCTCAGAGAAGGATGAATCTAGAACTAGAAGATACAGTGAAGGAGGAAATACAAAAACTATTGAATGTTGGTTTTATTTACCCAATTTCTGACAACAAATGGGTATCCCGACTTGTAGTAGTTCCAAAGAAAGTAACCAGAAAATGTGTTGACTTCTGGGAACTTAATAAGGCCACTCTTAAGGATTATTTTCCTCTTCCATTTATTGACCAAGTCTTTGATACTTTGTCAGGAAAGCAATACTTTTCCTTCCTTGATGGATATAGTGGATACAATCAAATTCTAATAGCACCTGAGGATCAGGACAAGACTACTTTCACTTGTCCTTGGGGAACTTATTCTTATATTGTCCTACCATTTGGTCTGTGTAATGCTCCTGCCACATTCCAGCGAGCAATATTAGGGATATTTGATGATATCATTCATGACTATGTGGAAGTGTATGTGGATGATTTTACAGTACATGGTAATACTTTTCAAGAATCCCTAGATAACCTAAGGAAAGTTCTCATCAGATGTCAAGAGATAAATTTATCCTTATGTCATGAGAAGTGTAAAATGTTATTGACTGAAGGAGTAGTCTTAGGGAATCATGTCTCATCTATAGGGATTAAAGTGGATCCTGCTAAAATTGAGGTAATTGTTAAACTCCCACCTCCAAAGACTCCAAAGGAGGTGAGAATCTTTCTTGGACATGTCAGTTACTACCGACGATTCATCGAAAATTTTATGAAAATTGCCACACCAATGTTTGGATTGCTCACAAAAAATGTTGACTTTCTTTGGAGTGACCATTGTAAAATTTCCTTTGAAACTTTAAAAGCTAAATTATCTGTGGCACCTGTTATTAGAAGACCCAATTGGGCACTTCCATTCCATATATCTATTGATGCCTCCAATACTAGAATAGGAGGAGTGTTAGGAAAAAAATAATGCCAACAATCTTATGCCATTTACTTTGTCAGTAAGAAATTCACTCCTATTGAGATGAACTATACAGTCACTAAGAAATAATTCTTAGCAGTCATCCATGCCATCAACAAGTTTTGCAATTATATCACAGGATATGAGGTACTTGTACATACAAATCACTCTGCCATTAGATTTTTTATGAAAAAACCTATTACCAATGGTCGAGTAACTAGGTGGCTCCTTTTATTACAAGAGTTCAATATTACTATCCTTGACCGACCAAGAAAAGAGAACTTAGTAGCTGACTTTCTCTCTCACATTAATCATGAAGATGATAGTATTCATGTTGATGATAGTTTTCCAGATGGGCATCTCTTTTCCATCTTCATAAACACTCCATGGTTTGTAGATATAGAAAATTATTTAGCCACTATAAAAGTACCAACTCACTTTTCACCTCATGAAAAGCGTCGAATTATAACACAAAGTGATAACTACTCATGGGTTGGCCAAGACCTTTTTCGTACTAGACCATAATTGATCATTCGTAGATGTGTCTGGGAAGATGAGATAGCATAAATCCTACAAAATTGCCATGATAGACCATGTGGTGGTCATTTTTCCTATAAATGTACAACGTACAAGGCTTTACATTTAGGATGATCTGGTGTCACGTTCTCGTAATATATTTGATCATCTCGCTCACCTTCGACTAATTTTTGAGAGGTGTCGCTACTACCAGATTCGTCTAAATCCAAACAAGTGTAGTTTTTGTGTAACGTCGGGATGTTTGTTAGTTTTTATCGTGTCCACTAAAGGGACCATGTTCGATCCTCTTAAGGCTAAGGAAATAGTTTAGTTACCTCCCCCACACACAATCCCCTAGCTTCAGAGTCTTTAGGGGAAATCTAACTTCCTATAGTGATTTGTTTCCAACTATGCCAAAATAAATAAAGGGTTTATGCATCTTTTGAAAAAAGGGGTCCCATTCTTCTGGGATGAAGCAGTTCAACACTCTTTTGAAGCGTTGAAAATTTCCATGAAGTCTGCCCCTCTTCTTAGTCCTCTTGATTATGGAAAATATTTCAATTTATACTTGGTTGTAGCAGAGTCTACCATCAGTATGGTCTTGGTTCAGTAATATGATGTGTTCTAGGAACAAGTTATCTACTACCTTAGTCAAGGCTTATTCAGAACAAAACCCAACTACACACACGTTGAGAAATTGGATTTGGAAGTTATCCATGTTGTCCAAATGTTTCGTCATTATATTATACTCTATAAGACTATCGTCATAGTCGTCGTTAATCCTTTTCAATATTTGTTGACACAATGGATCATCGGTGGGAATATTAGTTGATGGATAGTCATTCTTCATGAATTTTATTTGGACTTTGTTTCAACAAAGTCTAAAAAGTATTTTGTCTTTGTCGAGTTAATTTTGGAACTTTCGAATGAGAGTGGCAATGATTTTCCCGAAGAGTCATTTATCAATGAGGATATCTTCCTTATTGCAACTTCTGACCCTTGGTATGGATATATACTTGTGTATCTTCAGACTTTGAAGTTTCCTTCCTCTGCTTCTCGTGATGAGCTTCGACAGATATGCCATCAAGCACAAAATTATCTTATCATTGATGATACTTTATATTTTCGAGGAGTTGACTACGTTCTCCATTATTGTCTGGCTCATGAATAGGAAGAGCTTATGTTGAGTGACTACCACACTAGAGCATGTGTCAATCCCTTGTCTGGGTTGGAAACAACCTAGAAAATCCTTTGTGCTCAATAATTTTGGCCCTCATTGATCAAATATTGTATAGAGTTAGCTAAGAAGTGTCACCCATGTCAGATATTCTCTCAGAATATGTAGGCACACCCTGCTCCTATGTTTCATGTTATTGTTGTTGGTCCCTTCACTAAGTGGGGAATTGATTTCACTACATGCCACCCAACTTCTGCTAGGGGGCATCATTATATCATTATGGCAATAGACTACTTTACCAAGTGGGTAAAAACCATGCCAACATTTAGTAATGATGGGGAAATGACGATGCTTTTCATTTTCAACCAAATTGTCGCTAGGTTCGGTATACCGAAAGAGATTGTCACAGACTATGGTAGTTGCTTTTAGAATAATATGATGAATGAGTTAACATAAAATATTGGGTTTAAGAAATAACATTCATCACCCTACTATCCACAAGTGAATGGTCAAGTGGAGGCTATCAATAATCCTCTTAAGACTGTTCTCCAATGGACAATCAATTCAGCCAAGTTGAATTGGTATTTGATGTTATATTCAACACTTTGGGCATATTGAACTTCCGTCAAGACTGCTACAAGTTTCTCTCCTTTTCAACTTGTTTATGGGATGGAGGAATTATTTCCCATAGAGTGTTAGATTCCTTCTCTCAAGTTGGCAGTGGAACTACTGCCCAACACAACTACACTTGAAGAGCGTCTTGTCTATCTCGAGGAACTCGATGAACAACGTTGAGATGCATCCTCGGCTAACGAGTCTCATAGCATGTCAAGTTTCAACATGATCGATTGGTCCACCCTATATTTTTCTCTGAAGGTGATCTTGTCTTGGTGTATGATAAAGATAATTATCCCTTGGGGGAAAGCAAGTTTAAACCCATGTGGTTCAGACTGTTTATTATTAAGAAAGTTTTGGAAAAAGGCGCTTATCAATTGGTTGACTTTGAAGGTAATGCTTTTCCTAAGCCTAGAAATGGGCTCTACCTTAAGACGTATTATGCTTAGGTTGGTCACCTAAGTGTGGCTTCTTGTAAATACTATATATTTGTATTTATACAGTTTAGTATCTTTTTGTTTTATGTACATGTAGTTTATTGTGTTTCTACATTATGGAAGATGTCAAGTGAATATGAGGTTTATGTTGGGTTTGCGGATGGTACTATCCGACAGACTTGGATGCTTTCTTCTGTAGCTTGGGTTATATTCAAGCCCACTAGTCAGTTGGTATGTTCTGGAGGTGTTTTTCTAGGAGAAGCAACCAATAACATTTATGAGTATAGTGTTGTAATAGAATTACTACGTGATGCTTTATCACATGGTGTTTCTCACCTCCAGGTTCATCTAGATTCTCGACTGATAGTCTCACAGTTAAATGGAGTGTACCGCATCCATGATCCCACCCTTCACCGTCGATTTATTAGCGTATGTATCTTAGAATGTTATTTTGATTATATTACATATATTCATGTTTGTAGGAGATCTATCAATTAACAGATGCATTGAAAAATCATGTTTTAGACTAGCATATTTCACACACACAAATATTAAAGCACACACATACATGCACATGTAAATATATTTGTACAAAAGATATTTACTCCATAAGGAAAAAACATATGTATATATATATATATATAACATATCCAAAAAGTGATGTCACGGTATAAAATGTGGGCCATAGGCCTCAAAAGTGTCAATAATACATCGTCGGGCATAATCCCTCAATACATAGAGAGATACAAAAATGGGTGCTCTAGCACGCATGATGTCCAGTCCTAGTCTAGGATCTAGGCCTATTTTCCCTGATGTAATGTACTACAATATTGGACAGACGCTAGAATAACTAGACCCATGCTCTAGGAACTCCCAAGACATGGGGCTACATAGAAGGAGGTAGATCCTCGATCTCTACCATCGAAATGCTCCGGGTGAGGAACATCAATTTCCTCTCTACCCGCCTCAATACTCTCTCGGCCTCTACCCACAATGGTCTTGTTACTGATGTGGATCCTCCTAGATGGGCCTGCTCTTGTGGATAGTGCCTAGTCCGAGGGAGGTCTGTTGGTCGCATTGGTCCCACATCTGTACATAACATACTTTTTGAGTTAGTACCGTGACATTAACAAAAATATGTTTTATTTATCGTAAATAAAATTTAAAAAATTAATATATATATATATATATATATGAGTACGTACCTATTTCACTGTGATCTATGATAGGGGGCATAGGCATTTCAGGATCTCTTAAGAAATTGATCCCTGCATAGGGATAATCCTCGATGGCTGGGATCTGTCATCTCCACCAATCGAAGAACTCATCGTCATATGAATCTCGTACTCCCCATGCTCCCTGGTGGGGATTCAAAGCGACCCATCTACACAGTGTTGGATAGGTGGCTACCTGCCCTCATACACTCTCCTTAGAGCTTAGGCCCAACACTGTTTCAAAGAAGAATGCATAAAGAACTGTCCCGAATCCAAAGTTATTTTTCTTTCTCAGTTTACACTTTTACAGTTGTATTTTCATATAATTGAGCATCATTGTGCTCCAATCAAAGATCATCGGCTATAGGCATTCCACTACATAATGCATCTGAGAACGTAAATCCTAATTTAGAATAATGGATCCAGTAATATGCCCAATCTAGTACAATATCACTCTAAACCCAAGGTTCTCTATCTTCTTAATGGGTACTTGAGATCCCATACTCTCCGTGTTGGCCTCACAATACATATCAACGTAATGAGTTATGTGATATGGCCTTGGAGAGAAGGTGGTCAAGTTTACTGGCTCCCCCCTCCTAGAGAGATCAGTTAAGAAGTAAATTTGTTTAGTGGTGATTGTCAAAGCTTGTCCTTCTAGCATAAAAGCCTCCATGTCAGGGTTCCAATACTGAACAAGGTGACTTAGTAGTCTCGGTTGGGCCCTCATGAATGGACAATGAAAAAATTTCCATCACCCACATTTCTTTAGTATGGACACAACTGTAGGGTATTATTCAACCATTTGATCCACTTCCTCATGCTCTCTCTCTCTCTCCAATGCACATACATCCCGAATCATGAAATTTTTGGGAGTTAGTGCCTTCATTTTCTCATTTTTAAGAGAATGTACACACCATATTTTAAGGACATTCAGGAACGTATGCATGCTAGGTTGAGCTCAACCCGCGTACATATGTGTGCTAAGCATGGAAAACACACCTACACATATAGTCGTGCTAAATTTTAGGGTGTGTGGCCCCCAATTTTATCTAAAAACCATGAAAATTGAATGATATTGAAAGAGAGAGGGAAGAGTACTTACTTGGTTCAAGAACGAGTTGATTCTGTCCACCATAGCTCTCCAAATGTGAAATTGAAGGAAGAGGGTTTTTTCTATTTTTTGTTTTTTGTCAAACAACAATGGTGAAAATGACCTCTTTCACCTCTATTTATAGGTTTTTTGACCCTATGGTGACCTACTTTTGACCCTTTTTCATCCCTATGGTTTGTTCGATGGATGTTTTGATTCTTTTTTGGGATTTTTTGGTCATCTATAAGTCTTATGTACTTCTGATTCGGTATTTTTAATGCATGGGTACTACTTATATAATCCTATCATGAAGTTACATTTTGGCCATTTTCATATAGGGTAGGATTTCATCGCCTTACATCTTGCATTTTATTGACAATTTTCACTTTGTTATAGGGTCGATCCCATCAAAGTGTGACACAAAACCTTCTATGTTGCTTTAGAAGTGTCGTAATTAGGTGGTAGAGCCTTCCTCTCCATGGATTCCCTAGATAGATCCTTGTCTTGCATTATGGCATCCATGATGCGAGTCTTTTGTAAGCTTGGGAGTCCTTTTAGTCACGCCATGACTTTGTGTTGAAGCCTCATCCTTATTCTTCATGTTTTTCTGGCATATACCTGAGGGACTCCCCAAGAGCATGGTTTGTTGGATTTCAAGCTCACTTAAACTATGAAAGAGACATATAACGAGAAATTATTTATCCTTTTCGGCCTCGTTCAGATTACTTAAGAAAAGGATCCCCCTTGTAGTCTTGTTTAAGCGCTTTTCAGACTCTCTAAAATTGAAAATATTTTCGAGAGATCTTGTTTCCCTTCACATTCGTCAAAGTGAAATTTGAAGGCACATATGTCTGATGATCGTTTATCCCTTTTTCAGTCCAGATGGCTATTTTTACGAAAAAAGTATGCCCTAGGAGCTACAGTTCTCTAGGAGAGTATTCTCAGGTGTAATTTTAACCCTTTTTCAGGCCCAAGGGACTAAATTTGCGAAAAAGAGCCATTATCCCTGGTATTGGTTTATCACTTTTTCAGACCTTAGAGATTATTTACGAAAAAGGAAACCCATTGGAGTATTCTTTAATCCCTTTTCAGACTCCCTAAACAATAAAAAATCATTGAGTGACCTTGTTTCTTTCACACTCATTAATTTTTTCAGAAGGAACATCTATTTGGCATAAGTTTAACCCTCTTTCCGACCAATAGATTACCTAGGAAAAAGGTACTCCTCAGGAGACATGTTTCATAGGGAGAATTCATCTAAGTTATGTTTTACACTTTTTCAGGCTCAGGGGACTAAATTATGAAAAAGGACGAGTGAGTCCATAGTTAATCTCTTTTCAGAATCCTTAAAATTGAAAATATAGCTGAGTGATCTTGTCTCTGTCACACTTGTTAAAATGGTTTCAGGGAGATGTCCTTTAGGTATAAGTTTAACCCTTTTCTAGACTAACTAGACTAAATATAAAAAATGAATACTTTGGCCCTAGTGACCAGAATATTTCTCCTTGGTATGATTTTATTCTTTTTTTGTCCCCTCGAGACTAACCTTATGAAAAAGATCACTTTGGAGTCTTCTTTTACATATTTTTTAAACTCTCTAAAAGTGAAAAATCGTCGATCATACCTTCTCTGGGCTCGTAAAACTTTACATTGAAGGAGGCTCATTGGGTCAATCTACAAATCACATTGCATGTCTCACTCTTGCATCTTTGGCCTAATTCTGGCTCCATTTTGTTGTTTCTAAACCTTTATAGCATTCCTTAGGTGCAGGCCTTGCATCATTTTCTCCCTTGCATTCTGACACCCTGACCCATGGAGGAATTTTCCCAAGTGTCCTTATCCTACACATGTCTCCTTGCATTGAGCATCAATATGTTCCATGTGCTTGGAACTATTTTTCATTCCCTTGAAACTCGTTCCTTATTTGTAACGTAGTGTTCGTTTATTCTTTTTCAAGATCGTTAAAAATATGAAAAAGAAAAAAAAATCAAATATTCCAAAAAGAGGGGGTGGGAAAACATTCTTGTTTACTGGCAACAATCTAGTCACCCTTGGACAAAGCACATCCTTCAATATGTTATGAAAAGCATTGGGATATAGTATGGCATTAGGAAGTTGTTCTCGTTACATAGAGTTGTGTCCTCCTCTATTTGGTTACTCTTCCAAATACTTGGAGATTTTGTGGTGCCTCCTATGCCACAAGCTTATGTTAATAGAACACTGCCTGAGTCTTTTCATATGTCATGCTCTTGTCCAAGGTAAAGTATTAAAAACTGAGTTTTCCATTCAAGTCTCTTGACCTTCATAATTCGTCCATCCTGAGCATCCTATCAAGTGTACATTCAAAATCAATGAAGTTTCATTCTTGATGATTGAGATCCTCTATTCTTTCTATGACGACTTGTTGAACACTTAGGGATAGTGATTTTTACACTCCCATTATGCCCCTACCTGAGTTATGAAGATCATGAATATATTGCTCGAGTTGTTGAAGCTATCATCTCTAGCTAGAGGCATTGATGCCTCCTGAAGATTCATACCACATTGTATTTGTATATCTTCTAATGATTATGAGATGTAGATATATTGTGTATTATTCATGGCTAAAAATTGTATTGGCATTCACATTAGTCATTTGGCCATGATTACTATATATGGCATGGATCTATAGTGTACTTGATTAGAAACCATGCTTAGTTTGTCCCGAGCATGGGTATGTCCACCTAGGTGGTTATTATTATTCTTTTACAAATGAAACGCTCATGAATAATCATTTGGGCTCACTTGACTTAGTGCCTTCCCATTTTATTAAATATTTTATAATTCATTTTGGCCATCAGTTGCTCTTCTGAAATCACACATCAGGAGGCTTCTGTTATAGCTCAAAATGCCACTATCATGCATCTTTGACTTTGGTTTTCTTACTTACACATCCACCAATCACTTTTGCTGAGATTCCTCTTAAAAAAAAATATTTTTCATGTTGTACGCGCCCTTCTACATATGCAGTGCGTGTACATATGTTAGTTGCATGCCTGACAGCCCGCATATGCTCTAAAAATTTGAAAACATTAAAAATTTCTATGCTTTCAGGCAGATTTTATGGGATATGTCAGGTTTCCTAACCATATTACCTCTTGTATCCCTTCTAACAATGAATTAACCATATTGTATCCATATAAAAGGGGCTCTAGGGGGGTCATTTGGACATATCAAAGAAGAGACAAGAGAACTCTACCAAATTTTGTTCCTTATATCCCAACCCTTTTGCATCATCCTCTGAGTTTCATCCTCAACATTCCCTTCTAGTCATCCTCCTTTATACAATCCATCCTTTTACCCTATATTGACATGTATGTTGTGAGGATAACATATCGGGAATAGTGTACTCGGAGTCAAAGTAGAGGAACCTAGGTGAGGTTCATGGAGCAGCGTCGGCAAGCTTCAGGTTGTAACTTCCAATATTGTTATCAATAAAATATGAACTTCTTGTCCCAAATCTTTATGTCTTTATATTTATGTTTATGAATGTTTTTTATGAATAATTAACCCTTTAGATGATCTTGGTAGCTATGCATATGTTGTCATAGTTTGTTCTATGAATTTGTTTCAGGCCATCTTTGGGAGGAGGCCTACAATCTTGGAATAGACATCAACAGGAAGGGATCTTCAACAGATAGAAGGAATTAAGGTACACATTTTGATATTTTCTCCTTTTCCTTAACTATCATTAGTTTTTTGGTGGATTTGGGGCAGAATTGAAGCATTTCTATCTTTTAAGGTGTCAAGGCTCTACCTAGTCGCTAGACCCAGATTAGGGGGATTTTTTCCCATAGCACCCTCCACCATAGAACCCTAATAGAATTCTCTTTATCTAACAAAGGCATTCAATGATTTCAAATGCCTCTCCACCATCCACATTAACCTTGTGTGTACAAGTCCACACATTTCAATCTCCTCAACTTGGTGTATGAGGTAGTGTTCTTTTGCATTGAAAAATGTCGGAGGTAAGTACTTTTTCATTTCACACATTAGGTGAGGAAGTTATCTCCTACAATACTTTATATATTCTTTATGTAATTATTTAGATGAGAAACACCTACACACGATGCAAGAAAATCACATGTTTAAGTATATACATTACAAGTAAAACACATGTGGACAAGTTCTGCAATGAATATTTTTTATAGAAATTGTTACTTACCTCATGTATTTGTCAATATCACATATGACTTGTTTTATGTTGTTGTCAAAGTTTTCTGGAAGAGATAGAGGTAGAACATACTGTAACAAAAAAGTAAACAAAGATATACCAAAAATATGTATACAAATAGAAAAATATAACAAAATAATTACCTTAATGAAGGTATGCTAGTCATGAGTTTTTACCCCACCAAATTCACCTTTCTTCATTAAGATATTATTTATTTTTGAAGCAAATCCCGTGAGAAATTTAATTTTCGTAATGACCTCTTTTACAACATTTCTTTTCTCTTCTATAAATAACCATGGGAGACTACTTCAATGTCCATCTATATTTGAATTAATCATTGTTGATGCTTGAATCTATTAAGGACCAAAATGGAAAACTCACAAGGATACAGATCCTCCTACATTTTTAAGGAGATGGTACTCCTCTTTGGCTTATGATATTATTTTTTATTATGAATCAAGAAAAATATAGGACCTTAAGACAATGCAATCTTCAATGCTCAAGAAAAATAAAAAAGATGGAAAATAAAGAGTAAATTTTCAAAAGATAATTCATGAGAAGTGGACCAGGAATCTCAGACATCACACTTTTCATAAAATAAGAAAAATGTCCTCACATCCATCATAGTGAAAATAAATTTTTTTATCACATTCAAAATAAAAGAAGATGACCCATTCACATAAGAGAAATTTTACAGAGTACTGCTTATATAGCTCAAAAAACTATTATGATAGATCAATTTCAAGTACTTTATACTAAAAAATCAGAGTTATAAAATATAGTCAAAATTGATCCTAAATTAGTTCTCTAGGATTTCTCAAAAAATACTAATGTATCTTACATCGCATTGAAATTAAAGTAATTTGTCCAAAGGACTAGAATTGGGGCTCCCACGGACCTATTGATTCTTGAATCCGATAGGGCCGAAACAATAACCTCATGAGGACATTAGTCCCCCTTCGTTTTTAGAAAGGTGGTTCTCCTCTTTAGCTAAAAGATATATCTATGAATATATTGGATTAGGAGAGTGTTATGCAACAAACTCTAAATATTTATTGCTTGAGATTATGAAATTAAATGATTCTTCAACAAACTGAATACAATCTTTATCTGCAACAAAAGTCTTTTTACAATGAGAAAAGATTAAAGGGGTGCTTCAACATCATAATTAAATTGAGATCGACATAACATACAATATTCTTAATCATATATAAACACATCCACATATTTTTCATAAGAAATAGGAGAGAATGATTTGATCATCTCAAATAATTTTAACAGAGTATTGCAATTAGTAAGAAAGAGAAATTGATAGGTCAAGCTCAAATATCTCATACTTGAAACTCAAAGTTACAAGATACAATTAAGATCAACCCCGAAGTAATTCTTTATGGAGTTTATTCATGAGAAATGTTCTTCATTACCAAATATTTGACAGCCATTTATGTGGATGAAAATACTCCATGATCATACAAGAAACATTTGTAGAAGAATACAATAAAAATACTCAACAACTCAGCCTTGTGCCCAACTCTAAGATTCAAGCATAAAGCTATGAGAAATGGTGTAGAAGAATAGAAAGAATGGAGAAGATGGAGAATTCTTTATTTTGATTAGAAGATTGATTGTGTATCCGTGGTTGTACCTTATTCTTCCTCTGATCTTCTGCCTTGCCCCTCTAACAATACTAATTATTGGAACCTTTGATGAAGCCTCTCTTCTCTTTTTAAGAAGGGATTTTCTAACTACTTGAGTAGTTAGGGTTTTCTTCCTCTCTTGAAATTCTCATACAAGTTTCTTCTTGAAAAATTCCCTTTAATTAGTGCCTCATTAATTCCTAATTAATGAAATCACATCATTAATATAAGTATATTGAAAATGGTTCCCTCTCCATTTTTAATAAAAGTTTTAATTAAACTTTTATTTTTAAAATTTAACTAATTTCCCTCTAAAAGAGGATGTCTGTGTTTTAATTTTCTGGTAATGATAATAAAAATTTTAGCCATGTAAATAATTTCATATGTGATCTTCATCATATTATATTTCCAAGGATATAAAGTTTGCACAAATTCGTCACCTGGATCTCAAGATATGAGCTCGTGAACTTGAGTTATCACACAGACCCATTAAAAATGCAATTGACTGCTATTTTAATTTTTGAGACAAATGTATCAACTTTAAACCTTGAACCCTATACCACAATCTTCTACGTCGAAATATCTTTCCAACAATATAAATTTTGCGTGATTCCGACACCCAGAGTTCAAGTTATGGCCTCTACAAGAACATGACTCAATCACCATCGATCCAATGTCTTGGGGCACTCTCAGCCTTCGATTTCAAATTCATTTCTCCCTCTTTGAAATTTTGACTTTTTATTCATAAATATTATCCCACATTCAATGGGATATTATAAATCTTCATGGTATACAATACTAAGTGTATTATACACTTAGTAAGAAACAAGGGAATAAGATTATGGAGCTTAGGGGTTCGACCTCCCCTTTGAAAATTGATTAAATAATAATTTTTTTATTAGAATTATGTTCTAACCCCGCCCAATCAACATATGCATCAACCATTCAAAATTTGCCACATGTCATCACCTGGTAGGATAACAATATGATACATGTACCCAATAATATTATTCCATATGTATCAAATTGTATGTTGCCACGTGTCTCCAATGTTGAGTTGCCATGTGTCATATTCTCATTCGTTGGTTTTCATACTTTGGAATAGCTTTGAGAATTTGGCTAAGTATGGGATATGGGACGAGAGGGGAGGAGGGAAAATTGTGGGTAGCGGAAGTCGAAGAGGTAGTTTGTAGGCTATGGGGATAGGTCGGCGGGTTGGGGAGTGAGGTGAGTAAGGGTGTTATAGCCCTAAATTTCCCTACACATGCATAGATGTCCTTGGCCTTCTTACCTTCATTTTTTTCCAAAGCACTGCTGAGAATCCTCTTCTTAAAAACCCATTTTTTGGAAGATGTACGCGCCCTGAACCATTACAACCCACGTACATATGATTTTTTCACCACTACAACTCATTTACATACGCATGTTGTACCATTACAACCCACGTATGCTTGCAAAAGTTGCAAAAAATAAAAAGTTGCAAGGAATTTGTTGAAACTCATGGGCTATTGGAGATTTTCCAACTAATCCACCTTCTATAGCCCATCACCCAACCGAATAACCATATTTTTGGCATATAAAAGGAGGTGTTGGGGTCTTATTTCATACCTAAGCATAAGAACAATGAAACTCTGTCCGATTTCACTTCCCCTCCTTGCCGAAGATATTGTTGCCTTTTGTGAAAAATTTCCTCAACATTCCATCATTAGCTCCTTCTTCCTCCATTTAACCCATTCCCTTCCATATAAGAGATCAAAAGGTTGAGAGGAGAAGTTCATACAAGGTGCACTTGGAGCATGGTGAAGAGGAGCCCGGACTAGGTTCATGGAATGGTGACCAAATTAGATTGTAAAGGTATAATCTTTGTGTTATGAATAAAAGAATTACATTTTATTGTCCCAAATGATGGTGTCTTGAATACTTTTATTGATTTATTCTTGAAATTCTAACATCTAGCCCTAAATTATATATGGGATATCATGCTTGTAGTTCTTTGTTTGTCAATATTTGGATGCAGGTCAGCCCTGGGAGGAGGCATGCAGTCAGTGGAACTTCCAAGCACGAGGCGATCATCACCAGATGTGGGATTAGAGGTATAGTTACCCGATCTCCTTTATCTTTGCTTTCTTTATATTAGTTTTGGTATGTTTGGGGTAGTATTGAGAATTAATTAGCTTTTAGATGGTTATTCTCTTTGCCTACATTTTGAACCCTAGTGTAGTTAAAGGGAGGTTGTTTTCCTCTAGAAGAACTAGCGACCATACTGGGGATAGACTCTAGGGTTTTTTAGGGGATTTTGGGTTGTTTGATTGGTTTGTTTTCCTTTCAAGTTTCTTTGAGTTTTCTGAGTTTGTCAAGGGATTCTGGTCACCTTGAGGTGCAATACCAGTTGTCTCTTCCCTATAAGATTGTCTGATATTTTATTTTTTTGGAAATATACAGAGGTGTACGCACCCTGGCTTGAGTCAACCCGCGTACATATGTGCTATGCTTAGTAAATAGTCAATGTACATATGTAGGTTGTTGATGCAACATCCCACGTCTCTGTTTGAAGAAAAATTTTGAAAAAGAGGGAGTTTCCTCTTTCCTGATTGAGGTTCACACTTCTCAGGGTTTTCTTGGATCAGTTCAAAGTCTTTGTTTACAGCCATAGGCTGGGTTTAGAATTCAGTTTACTTGTCTTCTTGATTTTCTTGTGTTTACTTTCAAAAGGGTTTTAAGCAAGTTGTTGAATTGTAGATATGCCTTCTTAGTTTCTTGATTGATTCCCTGCGATCCGCATTGGGATAAAGATCTGTTTGAGTCTTTTTTTAGTCTTCTTTTTACCCATTTCACTTGCTTTGAAAAAATAAAAAATTTATTTCAGTTTTTATCTTTAAGGCAATCTCAAAAAGAAAAAATTCCTTTTCAGTTTGGTAAAGTAGTGAGAGTTGTTTATTTACAAAAAGGAAAAAGAGTCTGTTTTTTTAAGTTCTTGATTTCTTGAAACATAAGTAGCTTATATTCAAGAAAAAGTATGTTTTAGGTTTTCTTTACAATATCTTGAAAAAGTTAGTTAAAGAAAAGTTGGTTACAAGGAGTTAGTTATAAAAACTTTGCTTTTGGATTAGAAGTAATTTTCCATTCAAGTTTTGTATTTTCTCGTCTCTTTCGTCTCTTATAACACCAATAGTTTCACCACCATATCCCGTGAGTAAATCAAGCCATTAAAAAGAACGCTTAATCTAAAATTTCACAGAATTTGTATGTTGGTAGGGTCAAACAACTAGTTTAGGGTTAGGGCCTTGAATTAGGTTAGAGAGGAAACTTTTCAAGGCCATTAAACAAACATTGGAGTCTGAGTTAGGGAGTGTTTAAGTCCAGTGTCGTAAAATTTATTTGAGACCCCCCTCTAACATAGGGGATAAACATGAGGTCGCGTGAGGAAAGGCAACAGAGATAACCCCTTCAAAGTTAGACTGAACGTAGTGGGGAATGCATATAGAGGATCTGTCTTGGGAGTATTACTAACTGCATTTTCCTACAGAGCTTCATGGACCAAGAATCCATTCGATATCCTTTGGTTTCTTCCAGACCACTTTCTCTTGATACCCTTGATAGATTTTGGACTTGTTATCCTTCTCATTGTGATCCACCTGACTGTCAACTGTACCTGCCTGGTGACTAACTGCGAGATGAAAACTTAGTTTCCCATATTCTAGGTGTTAGCATCGGAAGTCACTCCCAGATTGCTAGTAGGAGCAGAGCCCGACGCCCATCAGTTTTATGTCATGGTGGTTTATAGATGGGATGACCGAATGGAAGCCAACTCAAAACAATATCATTCCAACTCCAAAACTAGGCCAGGCATGCATAGGTGAGTGAGGTCTTATATAAACTTCAGACAGTGAGCTTTAGTAAAGGGTGAACAGGTGGAAGACTTATAGAAGAGAAAAGTGGAGGTTTGTTATTAACATCGGGTTTCTCACAGGCTGAGGAAGAAGACGTCCAAATGCAATATCATCTTACATTCAAACGCAAAGCCAGAGAATACAATAATGCACAATAACTCTTTTATCATAACATAACTGCAATAATTCGCGCGAATCAGTCAATCATGAACTCTCTTAGCATGAGACGGAAATTAGATGAAGTAAGGAAAACTGTCTTTCATAAAACAAGATATCTCATATACATATGCATATCTAGCAAACTAGAATATCTGTTAAAACTTTACAGTAGGGAGCTCTGCTCTACGATCGATCCTTACAAAAATGGCGGAAACGCCTACATATACTCAAAACAGCAACCGCAACAAAACCGAGACATTGCATTAAAACTTTGCGTCTGCATGGCTTCTGACAATCTGTACCTGCAATCTCTGAATAACTGTGCACCAACGGCGGACGCAATCGAACTCCTGATAGCTCCGTGGGCGAATCGACGTGCCTTTAATTCGTCGCCGGACTTTCCCATTATGAGGAAGGCGATGTCTAACCACCACCAACTACCTCAGTAACTACTTCATTGGGATTGTGAATACCCTGGCTGACTTGGCACCTTTAAGATGTGGAAGACCCCTTGTGCTGCCACCTGGATTAACTGCACAGCCTGATGAATGGGCGTGGAGGATAGCATAAAGGATGGGGAGCAAGATGGGAGTGGTAACACCAAAAAACCGTGAGAGTGAGACAAGAAATGATGAGGAGCGAGGGGGGGTGAAAGGGGAAGACATGCGGTAGGAGACAATAAGAGGAGGGAGGGAGGAGATGAGATATGATGGGCACGCTTCAATGAGTGGCTGACCTGGAAAGGAGTGGGACACATGGAAAGTAGTAAGTGAACGATGAGATGGAGGAGGATACCATCAGGACCATAAGAGGGGAGATGGATAGATGTCGGAGGATGAGGAAGAGCTAAGGGGGGCGAGCCTCATCTTACGGTCAAGAGGAGAATAGATGGTAGGGGAGAGGATGGTCCACAAGCTGACGCGACGGGGAAAGGGCCCACGCTGATTAACAATAGAGCAGCTGAGAAGGATGAGATCACCTAAGCGCCGTTGATCTGGGCACTTTGATCTCGGCCATTGTGAAGGTGCGCGACTGATTCCAGACCCCCCCCCTCCGCTTAAAGATAGAAAGGCGGGGGGGGGTCCGGAATCGCCTTGGGATTCATTGATCCGGGTGCTCTGATCATGATCNCCCCCCCCCTCCGCTTAAAGGTAGAAAGGCAGGGGGCTCTAGAATCCCATGTGCACCGTTGATCCGGGCGCGCGAATCTCTGTCGTCCAAATTTTCTTGCCGCTTAATCATAAGCACCCCTCCTCCAGGCTTGTTCCTTTACGACCAGGTACCAAAACCACGGGCCCGATTCTGGGCACTATCGACACTTCGAGGTTCAGGGTTTTGAGAAGTTAAGGGACGAGGAGTGCGTACTCCTTGAACTCCTGAATGTCGATGTGACACAGACGTGTGCCGCGTGTCCCTCATATGAACGACCCAGATAGTATGCTATTATATAGGGGGCTTCCCCCATTTTGCAGGCTCGCTTGATATGACCTGGGGCTGAGACCCGGGGCTAGGCGCCAAAGGCGCTTTCGGAACTTCGTTGATCGACGAATTCAAATGCAATGAACGGATAGCTCCTTGTCTCCTGAATCACAGATCCCCGATACGTCGACTGGCTGCCACCTGTCCCAATGAGATCAGACGATCCAGATTTTCTTTGAATCGTTGGCGCTTGTCCTTCGTGCTAAACCCCGGGAAACTTAATGGCCCCGAAAACCCGATGACTGTCGATCTATTTTTATGGATGGATCTCGACCACCGACGGCAAGAACTATGCCCGCTCGCTTGACTTGCTACTGAAAATCGGGATTCTCTCGTGTTATGCTCGGGTGCTTCCCGTGCAGACTACAGACCTAGGTACACCTAATCTTGAGACCAAAAATATCACTAACATTAGGCTCCATGGGGGATAGAGTCGTCCCTGCGATGCTCTAAGAACTCCTTTCACAACTTCAGTGCCTTGCTATTGGGCTATGGAGTCACCTATTAAGCTGAAAACATGTAAAAAGAAAGTACACAAAGGTAAAAAGGACAATATTTACAAACAGAGGAGCCATCTAAGGCTCAAATAAAACATTTTTTTAGAAAATGCCCATTCACTAGGCTGCTGAAAGCCTCTTCACCCTCCAGATCCTGCAATCCATATGTTTTGTTGGAGAAAATCTCATAGATTTTGAAGGGGCCGATCCAGAGGGCGTCGAACTTGCTATGCTTGCCTTTATCCTGTCTGGGTGCATCCCACTTAAATACCAAATCCCCGGTCTCAAACTCCTTTTTCTTGACCTTTCTGTCAAAAGCCTGTTTGATCTTCTACTGATGACTATAAGCTACTTCCCTCACTTGTTCTCTGATCTGCTGCACTTCCACTATCTGATGAATTCTTCTGATCATATGATCTGGTTCTCCCTCGTAGTCTTGAAAGAACTTCACCATAGGTAAGGCGAGCTGAGTAGGGAAAACTGCCTCTGCTCCATAGACTAGTTGAAACGGCGAAGTGCCCAGAGACTTCTTCATCATGACATGATCGGCCCACAGAGAAAATTTCAACTTTGAATCCCAGGCTCTTTTGTTATCCTCTAACAATCTTTTGATGATCTTTATCAGGGTTTTGTTAGAGGATTCTGCTAAACCATTGCCCTGGGGATAGTAGGGGGTGGAGTGAATTAGCGAGATCTGGAACTACTCACAGAACTTTATTAAAGGTTCATATTTGAAAGAAGTAGCATTATCGGTGACGATCCTGCTGGGACAGCCAAATCGGGCTATGATATCCTCCAGGAAGTTGATAATTACTTTGTGTGATGCGCTTCTAGTGGGGACAACTTCTATCCACTTGGTGAAATAATTTGTTGCGGTCAGGATCCATTTGTGCTGACCACTTGAGGGAGGATGAATTTCTCTGATGAAGTCCAATCCCCACTGTTGAAAAGGTGCCGAAGCTACTATGGGTTTTAATGGCAGCGATTTGAGCTGTTGTTTTCCTGAGAACTTTTGGCATTTGATGCAAGCTCTAATCTCCTTACAAACATTGGGGAATAAAGTGGGCCAGTAATACCCAGCTCAGAGTATCTTGTGAGTTGTGGTCTTCCAGAAATGATGACCTCCGCAAAGGCTGCTATGAAAATCAAACGTAACTTTCTGGGCCTCCTGCGGGTCCGGGCATCTCAGAAATACCCTTAGAGGTTCTTTCCATTATAAGGCTTGGTCGATGAGGCAATACCTAACCACCTTGAGCTTTAGATCCCTTGCTTTACTTCTTCCCATTCCATCGGGGGGCTTCAACTCCTACAAAAAATACAGAATGTCATGATACCAGGCACATCCTGCGAGCGATAAGCCATCTTGAGAGCATTGGTTGGGAGATTCAGCTTGTTGAGATCCTGGGCGAGTATTGATGAAACTAACTCCCAAGGCTTCGCAGTTGGATTCATCCAGTAGCTTGGCTAAACCTTGCCCCTTAACCAACTTGGTGGTCTTTATCTTTAAGTCAAATTCCATAATTTTTGTGATCCATTGGCCTCTTTTCCCATCTATGTCGAGTTGCACAAGGATGTCCTTCACGGAAGCTGAGGGAACATATGTTGTTACTTTTGAATGCAAGACATAGACTCTGAAAGATTTAAGAGCTTTCACTAAGGCATAGGCCTACTTCTCCATGATTTCATACCTGCTCTCTGCGTCTCTTAACACCCTACTGAAGAAGGCGATGGGCTGCTCACGCCCTTCCTCATTTTTATGCAATAAGACTGCCGCCACTCTATCCCAGGAAGCAAAGGAAAAAATCAGGAAATCCTCGGAATAATCAGGACTGATTAGCACAGGCACCTCATTGAATGCCTTTTTTATTCGGTCAAAAGATGCCCGGGGCTCTGCAGTCCATCTCACCTCGCTTCCCTTTCTGAGCATTGTTGTGATGTGTTTTACCAGTTCATCAAAATTTGAGACAAACCTCCTTAGAAAATTAATTTTCCCCAAAAAGGCTTGAACCTCTTTTTTAGACCTGGGAAGTGACAATGCTTGAATTGCCTCCACCCTGCTGGGATCAATTCTCACTCCCTCTGTCGATACTATATGTCCCAATAACTTTCCTTCCTACATAGAAAACAGGGACTTCTTGGGATTCAGGGAAAGACCAAATCTCCGGCACTTCGAGAAAACTCTCCTTAAGTGGAAGTGGTGCTCCTTATCAGACCTAGAGAAGACCGTGATGTCGTCTAGGTAGATCACTATAAACTGGTCTTTCTCTCCGATGAAGGCTATATCCATGGCTCGCTGAAATGTTGCTCCTGCATTCATTAGCCCGAATGGCATTTTGGCATACATGAATGTGCCCCAAGGAGTGGTGAAGGTTGTCTT
>SNQJ01S0017513.1:22011-32171 GCA_010110895.2 Picea sitchensis | reverse complement strand
AAAATTCTCATCCATACGTCTGCGTGCATGATAACATTATCATCCGCGAAAGTATAAAAGGCTGCTAGGTGTTCTTCAGCAGCTATGTCCCCCTCGCCTGTAAACTTGGGCAGCTGCTTTAGGTATCTATCTGGTGGGAGGGCATTGAGAAGCTGTGGTAAGACAAGAGGAGCATACCTAGAGGCTATGATGGCCTCCATTGCGGTCATAGGGGGATTTGCTCCAGCCATATGGATATTATGTAAAGGGGAACTCGGAGGAGAAGGAACTTGGAACGTGGATACCAGGGATGAGTTCTTAATGGGAGTAGGAGACAAGAGAGGATTTAAGGAGAAAGCTAACGAGCTCAAGTCAGCAGGTGCTCCTCCTTGTGTAGGAGTGGGGAAATCTTCTATGGTCCTGGGTCTACAACAAGGTACAGCTTCAGAGGAGAGGGGAGTGACAAGGATTTCTCCCTCTAATCCCAGACTAGGAGGGGAAAACTCAGTAGGAACACTCCCAAAATTCAGGAAACGAGAAACTTCTGAAGGAGGTCTATTAAGAAACTCAGGAGGAGAAAACGGAGTTCTTACAGAAGGAGATGGCAGATTACCTATTTCGACGGTGAAAGCTCCTTCTTTAGGGGCCTTTCCTTTTCTGAGAACCCCCTCTGGATCAGTTTCAGGTGTAGCTAAGGGCAGTTGTGGATGAGACCGCGTGTGTCTGCCTCTGAAAGCCACAATTGATAGAGAAGGTTCTCCCCAGCAGATTCATCACAATGGAGTCGCCAGGTGCACAACAACAATCTTGATAATTCTGATATCTGATGCACCTTCAAAATCAGTTAATCATTGTCATTCAATATCGGGGAAAATATTCAACTTTGTCCCCGACAGCGGCGCCAAAAATGTTAGCATCGAAAGTCACTCCTAGATTGCTAGCAGGAGTAGAGCCCGACGCCCATCAGTTTTATGTCACGGTGGTTTATAGATGGAATGACCGAATGGAAGCCAACTCAAAACAATATCATTCCAACTCCAAAACTAGGCCAGGCATGCATATGTGAGTGAGGTCTTATATAAACTTCAGAAAGTGAGTTGTAGTAAAGAGTGAACAGGTGGAAGACTTATAGAAGAGAAAAGTGGAGGTCTGTTATTAACATCGGGTTTCTCACAAGCTGAGGAAGAAGACGTCCAAATGTAATATCATCTTACATTCAAATGCAGAGCCAGAGAATACAATAATGCACAATAACTCTTTTATCATAACATAACTGCAATAATTCACGTGAATCAGTCAATCATGAACTCTCTTAGCATGAGATGGAAATTAGATAGAGTAAGGAAAACTGTCTATCATAAAACAAGATATCTCATATACAGATGCATATCTAGCAAACTAGAATATCTGTTAAAACTTTACAGTAGGGAGCTCTGCTCTACCATCGATCCTTACAAAAATGGCGGAAACGCCTACATATACTCAAAATAGCAACCGCAACAAAATCGAGACGTTGCATTAAAAATTTTCATCTGCATGGCTTCTGACAATCTGTACCTGCAATCTCTGAATAACCGTGCACCAACGGTAGATGCAATCAAACTCCTGACAGCTCCGTGGGTGAATCGACATGCCTTTAATTCGTTGCTAGACTTTCCCATTATGGGGAGGGCGATGTCTAACCACCACCAACTACCTCAGTAACTGCTTCATTGGGATTTTGAATACCCTGGCTGAATTCACGCCTTTAAGATGTGGAAGACCCCTTGCGCTGCCACCTGGATTAACTGCATGGCCTGATGAATGGGCGTGGAGGCCAGTACGAAGGATGGGGAGAAAGATGGGAGTGGTGGTACCAAAAAACCTTGAGAGTGAGACAAGAAATGATGAGGAGCGAGGGGGGGTGAAAGGGGAAGACACGCGGCAGGAGACAATAAGCGGAGGGAGGGAGGAGATGAGATATGATGGGCACGCTTCAATGAGTGGCTGACGTGGAAAGGAGCGGGACACACGCAAGTAGTGAGTGAACGATGAGATGGAGGAGGAGACCATCAGGACCGTAAGAGGGGATATGGATAGATGTCGGAGGATGAGGAAGAGCTAAGGGGGGCGAGCCTCATCTTACTATCAGGAGGAGAACAGATGGTAGGGGAGAGGATGGTCCACAAGCTGACGCGACGGGGAAAGGTCCCACGTTGATTAACAATAGAGTAGTTGAGAAGGATGAGATCACCTGAGTGTCGTTCATCTGGGTGCTTTGATATCGGTCGNCCCCCCCCCCCCCCCTCCGCTTAAAGGTAGAAAGGCGGGGGGGCTCTAGAATCCCATGTGCGTCGTTGATCTGGGTGTGTGAATCTCTGCCATCCAAATTTGCTTGCCGCTTAATCATAAGCGCCCCTCCTCCAAGCTTGTTCCTTTACAACCAGGTGCCAAAACCATGGGCTCGATTCTGGGCGCTATCGGCACTTCGGGGTTCGGGGTTTCGAGAATTTAAGGGACGAGGAGTGCATACTCCTCGAACTCCCGAATGCCGACGTGACACGGACATGTGCCACATGTCCCTCATATGAACGACCCAGATAGTATGCTATTATATAGGGGGCTTCCCCCATTTTGCAGGCTCACTTGATATGACCTAGGGCTGAGACCCGGGGGCTAGGCACCAAAGGCGCTTTCGGAAATTCACTGATCGGCAATTTCAAATGCAATGAACGGACAACTCCTTGTCTCCCGAATCACAGATCCCTGATACATCGACTGGCTGCCACCTGTCCCAACGAGATCGGACGATCCAGATTTGCTTTGAATAGTTGGTGCTTGTCCTTTGTGCTAAACCCTGGGCAACTTAACGGCCCCAAAAACCCGATGACCGTCGATCTGTTTTTATGGATGGATCTCGGCCACCGACGGAAAGAACGACGCCCGCTCGCTTGACTTTCTACTGAAAAACGGGATTCTCTTGTGTTATGCTCGGGTGCTTCCCGTGCAGACTACAGACCTGGGTACACCTAATCCTGAGACCAGAAATATCGCTAACACTAGGGACTTACACATGTGACTGTGGGGGTATACCGCGATACATGGGGTAGACATCGGGTCACGCTTCAAAGAGTATACCCAGAGGGTGCTTCCGTTTTTTAGTTGCACTTGCATCGAATAGTTTCTCTAGTGTTGACTAGCGTAACTATTCTTCCTACAATATAGTTGATTGCTTGATTTGTCTTATAGGAATTTTCTAGTGTGTGCTTGGTGTTTAAACACTAGTTAAGCCTTACTATGTCGATTGATCTTTTAAAAAAATTGAATATCAAGAGCTCTATTGGTTGCAAAGGCTTAAGGGCCTGCCGTTGGTTGCATTGGAGCCATGTCTGCCATCATTACATCGAAGACTTGACCAACAAGGGTCATTCAAAGAGACCAAGCCAGAGGAAACTATGCCTGAGCCTACTCTAGGAGGAGACTATTCGACTATGGAGGAACCTACTATTTCTAACCTTGGGGTGGAAGCTATCGAGCCAACAAACCCTCCAATTACTGACTTGTCATCGCCAATCTTAGTACAATTTGTCTCTCCTGAGGTGATACCTTTTGAGTGCCACTTAGTTTTACAAGAGGCAATGGAAGAAAATGTTGCTACTTCATCTGGGAGTCCTCATACTATAGTTTCAACTACTACCACAGGGGGCATCTTGCCTCCTATCCCACCTTCACTAGTCCAAACCACAGTGGTCTTGACTCCCTCTACCTCGATCAATGGTATGATACCATCATTGGCGACGACCACTTCTCTGTTTACACAAAGTGTGATGGGCCCTCCATTCTCATATGGGATGCCTGACTTCGATTTGAAATCAGTCCCTAAATACTTCACCTTACATACCATGGGTCTGGGGGTATGGAGCTCAAACTCTCCCATGCAAGGTTCTACCAGCATCAGTTCCCTCGTAAGGGATTTCGGTTGGGGGGAAACCCCTTCCATGCTCAATGGAATCTCGTGCAGGGCTCCATACCTATGCCCATCAGATTGGCTAAGGGAATCCCCTTCAAAAATACTTGGAACACACTGGAGGGAGTGATCCTTGTGCAAGACATGTCATCTAATTACAGGAGTCACCCAATGATATCCCATCAAATGTAGTTTTCATACGCTGGATAAGGCCACAGTTTCTACCAGAACCCTGTCCAACAGTCCAAATTTTTCTGGAAACCTGGTACCGGTCAAACTCTAGGACCCCATTTTCCTATACATAATACTCAACCTAAACTACCATTTCTGGCAATGCTACATTTTCTAGACCTGTCAAGATTGCTTAATGACCCAATTTTTCATGATCTGCATTGGCCCCCCATGCCGAATAAGTTTCCCTCATATATTCCAAAATTTGAAGGCAAGCCTGGCAAAGATCTAGGTAATCACATGACAACCTTTCACTTATGGTGCTCGTCAAACTCACTATGAGATGACTTTGTCCAATTGCTCCCTTTTCAACACACTCTTATCCGGGGTGCCACCAAATGGTATATTGAGCTCGACCGCTCGAGGTTTTCTTACTTCAATGACTTGGCGATGGTGTTTTTGAACCATTTCTAGTTACCTATGAGATACGATGTCGACACCGAACTGTTGGCCAACTTTGAGCAGACCAAGGCCGACCATATCTCCAATCATATCCGATAATGGAGGCATCAAAAGAGCTTGATCAAGGTCCAGGTCCCTCTGGATTTCTTGTTGGAATGGTTCTTGAAGTCTTTGGTGCCTTGCATCTCCAAGGACATAGCAACTTTTGGAGTGTTTTCAGAAGAGGAGGCGATAATAAGAGTGCAACAGCTTGAACTGATCTACTCTCAGTCCAACATGCTCTATGAGATTTTCCCGGATGCACCACGGTCTATCCTCGAAAAGGAAAAGTAAAAGTATGGACACCATGCCAATGGTATTGTGGGATCAGCACAAGGAAATTCCACTAATATGTTGTCAAATCAATTGCAACAATTGTCGATACAATAGCTTGTGGCCATACAGACCTTGAGTTTGGCTTCTTCCCCTACCCAAACGTCAGACGTACACAATGTGTATTCGACAAACCCTAAGGCCAACCAACAACTTGAGGGAAAGAAGAAACAATAGAATAAGAAGGGTAAAGGGGACCACAAGGTGACTAACAGTGCTGGTGGGGGAAAAATGGAGAAGATGAAGTCAAAGTATCCATGTAACCTTTGCACGGAAGACCACCTGACTCATTTGTGCCCTCCACTTGCGAAATCTAGGAATCTATTGGTGTAGAAACAACCCATTGTGCTGACGAACCCATTTCCACATGGGAAAAACATGGCTCAAGCTTCAACATCCTCGAGTGTGGAAGCGGGTAGTCAGGGACCCCCCGCGTCTACTAGTAATAACTCGGCCGCAAATTTTTACATGATGAAAGTCATGGCTAATATAGTGACCAAGGCTCGAGATCACGGAATACTAGAATCTGTCAAAAAGGGGAAAGAAGCTACAAACCCATCGATTCCTGTCCATATTGAGAAGACGGCAAGAGAAATGATGACACATATCCTGAAAGGTGCATTCAAGAAAGATTCTCATAATCCGAACATGAGGGATGCCCAGAACTACTTTGTTGTGGAAGATTTGACACAAACCCCTTGCGTAATGTCTGCTTTGGAGGTCCTCCAAATTTTCCCTTAGCAGAGAAAGGATATGTTATCCACCTTGGGATCAACAAATACTTTTAACCTGGGAGCGATCGTTCTTGATCGAATCGACTTGAAACCTCGTCTTCCTTACCACGTTGCATTTCAGATAGTAGTGGCTTACACCATGAAATATTTTACCTAGAATATCTTTTGTACTGTGGTTGACGAGGATGCCTCAACTTTCATGATTTTTTTGGTGTGTTGGAAGGCCATAGGCCAACCCGGTTTGTCTCTATTGCCTGTGTTGCTTACGATGTTTGATGGTCAGTCATTCAAACCACATGGAATCATTCCTTATTTCCCTGTGCAGTTGGGAGGAAAGATTGTGTGTGTCAAAGTTGAAGTGGTCGATGCGCCTGTTGACTACAACCTGTTGTTAGGGAGGATTTGGACTTATGAAATCCATGTTGTGGTTGCTACAGTTTTTTGGGTTGTGTTTTTCACACAAGGGATAGATTGTGGCCATTGGCCAATTGTCTTTCTCCCATCCTGACCCTTCATCAGGGGCATCCACGGTCCCGATGATTGATAATAGTTAGCCTGACACCTTCAACTTAGGGTTTGGTTTGTGTCCATCATTGATGGGTACTTTTGATTACCCACCACCTTCTAGTGATGTCAAGCTTATATCAGTTGTCCCTGACCAGCCTAGGGATGAAATCTTTCAAGTCTCGTCATTTTGAACGACTTAATTTCATGATCCGTGACCTCTTCCTTCCCCATCGACTTCGATGGAAGGGACAAGGAATCCTAGCATGGCCATGCCCTTTTCAATGACTGAAGTTGCATACAAAATTGTCCAGCAAGCTTCGGTTGACCCTGATTCGACTCCCGCACAGGAGTTAGATCCAGTTCTCGAGCCTATTTGGGCTCAAGGTTCTCTTGCCACCACAGATAATTTAGACCTGGTATTTCCCTCTGACGAGGAAATTCTTGAGGCATTGACTAGTCTAGACAGACCCTGGGATGATGTTCATCATAGATCTTACTTTCTTCTAGAGTTAAGGATAATAGAGGCAAAAGAATTCGTTTCAACTGTGAATGGAGACAGGTCTTGTCCTATTAATCCTCTGGCTATGCACATAGTTTATGTCGAGGGTAATATGGTGAGTATCTCTGAAACAATTCCCATAGATATCTCCAGAACCCATGGTGTTGTGGAGAATGTTTTCATCGGAGCGGATTGCTCCCCCGAAGAGATTTGAATTTATACAGAGTTATTTAATTATTTTCGTGACATTTTTTCATGGTCTTACGAGGAAATTCTAGGCATAGACCCAAGAATCGGCGAACATGAAATAGCGACTTATATTGACACCAAGACGGTCCGAAAAAAGCTTCGTCTGGTGAATCCTGGAAATGCAGAAACAATTAAGGATGAAGTAGAGAAACTTCTTAAATCCGATTTCATATACCCTGTACAGTTGATGGAATTGGGTGTCAAATCTCGTTCTGGTTAACAAGAAACATGGTATGATTCGTGTGTACATGGACTTCCATGACTTGAATAAGGCTTGTCTGAAAGATAATTTTTCCACCCCATTCATCGATCAAATTGTCGATGAATGCACTAGCTGTGAGGTCTTTTCATTCATGGATGGTTTCTCAGGATATAACTAGATTCAGATCAAACCCAAGGACCAACATAAAAAAACTTTTATTTGTCCTTGGGGCACATTCGCATACCATAAGATGTCGTTTGGCCTGAAGAATGATGGAGCCACTTTTCAGCGGGCCATGTCATTTTCTTTTCACAACCTCAGACATATAGTCGAGGCATATCTTGATGATATAACATCACGCTCTCGCAAGAGATCTGATCATACTGCACACCTCCGAATAGTATTTGAACGATGGCACTACTATCGGATTCGCTTAAATCCTAACAAATGAAGTTTTTGCATGATGTTGAGTCGTCTCTTAGATTTCATTGTTTTAACAACATGGATCATGGTAGATCCTCTTAAGGTTGAGGCGATAGTTTGGTTGCCTCCCTTGTGCACAATACCCCAACTTCAGAGCTTAAAGGGGAAATAAAACTTTCTTTAGTGTTTTGTCACGAATTACGCTGAGATCACTAAAGGGTTTATGCGTCTCTTGAAAAATGGAGTCCCATTCTATTGGGACGAAGCCACTCAATGCTCTTTTGCAGCATTGAAACACACCCTTATGTCTTCCCCTCTGCTTTGGCCTCCTGATGATAAAAAATATTTCTTGTTGTATTTGGATGATGTAGAGTCGACCATCGACATGGTCTTGGTTCAAGAGGATGATCTGCTCGAGGAGCATTTTATTTATTACCTTATCCAAGGTCTGATTGGTCCAGAACTCAACTATTCTCATGTTGAGAAGTTTTCTTTGGAAGCAGTGCATGTTGTCCAATGGTTCCGTCATTACATTTTTCTTCGCAAGACCATTGTCATTGTCATTGTGAACCCTTTCCTATATGTGTTTAAACGATGAGTCATTAGCAGAAAAATCAGTAGATGGATTGTAATTCTCCATGAATTTGACTTGGATTTTGTTTCCGAGAAATCCAAAAAGTCATTGGTATTTGCCAAACTTATTTCGAAACTTCCAGTCGAGTCTAGTGATATCACGCCCGAAAAATCACCTATCAAATGAGATATTTTTATAATCGCATCTTCAGACCCCTAGTATGGGGATATACTAGTCTATCTCCAGACTTTGAAGTGCCCCGCTTTTGCTTCCCATGATGAGAGTCGACGAATTCGCCATCAGGAACAAAACTATCTCATACTCAATGACACTTTGTATCGTCTAGGTGTAGGTTGCATTCTTCTTTGGTGCCTTATCCACAAAGAAGAAGAGCTCGTTCTGAACGACTTCCCCAATGGAGCATGTGGTGGTCATTTTTCTAGGTTGGAAACAACCCAAAATTTTCTATGTGACGGTTACTTCTGGCCTACATTAATCAAGGATTGTGTTAAGGCAGTCAAGAAGTGCCACTCGTGTCAGATCTTCTCTCAGAAGATGCGGGCACATACTACTCCCATGTTTCCTATCATTGTTGTTGTTCCTTTCACCAAGTGGAGGATTGAATTCACTACATGTCACCCAGCCTCAACCAAGGGGCATCGTTATATCATCGTAGTAGTAGAATACTTCATGAAGTGGGTCGAGGCTATGCCAACGTTTAACAATGATGGAGAAACAATGACTCTTTTCATTTTTAACTAGATAGTAGCAAGGTTCGACATCCCGAAGGAGATTTCCACTAACCATGGTAGTCACTTCCAAAAAAATATGATGACCGAGTTAACATCAAATCTTGGGTTTAGGCAATAAAATTTGTCACCTTATTACCCACAAGTGAATGGTTAGGTTGAAGTTGTCAATAAGTCCCTCAAGACTATTCTTCAATAGACAATCAATTCTACCAAGTCAAATTTGCATTTGATGTTGTACTCGGTGTTGTGGGCCTACCAAAATTTTGTGAATAATGCCACCGGTTTCTCACCTTTTCAACTCGTATATGGGCTGGAAGAACTTTTACCTATTGAGTTTCATATCCCTTCTCTAAAGTTGGCAATGGAATTTTCACCACTTGAGGAATGCCTACTATATCTCAAGCAACTTGATGAGAGATGTCAGCCATTGAGGCTCATAATAAATGAGTCAAGTGTTAGTACGATCGGTCCGTTCGTCCTCAGATTTTCTCTGAAGGTGATCTTTTCCTTATCTACGATCAAGACAAAGATCCCCTGGGGGAAGGCAAGTTCAAACCCATGTGGTTTAGACCATTCATTGTGAAGGAGGTCTTGAAGAAGGGAGATTATCGTCTCGTTGAATTTGAAGGAAATTCCTTGGAGGAGCCTAGAAATGGGCTCTACCTCAAGAAGTATTACTCTTAGATTGGTCACTTAGGTGAATTCTTGTACATATGTATAGTTTTTATACCATTTTTTGTCTTTTTATTTTGTGGACGTGTAGTTATTTATGTCTTCTTTTTCACTGTGGCATATGTCAAGTGAATCAGAGGTGCATTTTTGCTTCGTGGATGACGCTAGCCGACACACTCGAAGGCTTGCTTCCGCAACTTGGGTGATTTTCACACCTGGAGGCTATTTACTATCTTCTGGAGGTATTTGTCTAGGTCACGCTACAAACAATGTCATCGAGTACAGTGCAATGATAGAGTTGCATCATGATGCCTTGTCGCATGGAATTTCACACCTCCGGGTCTACCTAGATGCTCAATTGTTTGTGTACCAGTTAAATGGATTTTACTGTGTATATGATCCTACTTTTCACCGACGCTTCCTTAGGCTACGTCTCTTAGAACATTAATTTGATTACATTACATATATCCATGTTCCTAGGAAATTTAATCATATGATATATACTCTAGCTAATCAAGTATTAGATTGGCATATTGCACACACATAGAAAGAGAAGAACACACATACACATGTACATACATTTCTAAAAAATGTGATCCATAAGACAAATAAGATTTA
>SNQJ01S0017513.1:10147-21963 GCA_010110895.2 Picea sitchensis | reverse complement strand
ATGAGTACATAGGTGGGCATGAACTCCTCAAAAATAAGGTTCAGTATACATCGTTGGCCTTATGCCCTCAAAAAATACATGTACAAAGGTTCCCTCGGAACATATAAAGTCTATCCTATCTAATATCGAGGACTATTTGCCCTGCCATAATGAAAAACGATGTTGGATAAATGCTAGAAAAGATGGACCCAAGTTCGTGGTACCCCCACTACATGAGGCTGCATGGAAGGTGGGAGATCCTCAATCTCGGCCATGGGTATTGTGCGAGTGAGCGCAGTAAGGTTGCGCTCCATGCGTCTCAAAAATCTCTCATCCTCTCCAACTGGAGGTCCCCTCGTGGTTGCTAGTTCGCCGACTGTTGCTGGTCTCACCTCTGGTCAAGGACATCACCAAGTCCTCTCGAAGTCTATTGGGTTCACTGGTCCCACATATGTACATAGAAGATAAATGAAAGTTAGTACTCTATACGCACATAAAAATGATATATTTAAAACCAATTAAATAATTAAATAATATCAAAAACATTCCACCTATCTCTCCTCGCTCCTCTCTGGGAGGCATTGGCATGTCTGTGTCCCTAGAAAAGTTGATTTCAGCGTAGGGGTAGTCCTCTATCATTGAAATATGTCATTCCCACCAATCAAAAAATGTGTTGTCGAAGGCCTCTATGGTCCTCCCTCTCCCCTGACGTGGCAACAATGCTTCCCATCTACATACTGCTAGGAAGGAGGCGACATACCCCCACACAGTCTCTCTAGGACTAATACTAGGTACTCTCGAAGAAGAAGAATGAGCATAGAATAGTACCAAACCCAAAGTTCTTGTTGCTACATTGTTGACACTTTGTCAGTTGTATCTTCATGCATGTGAGCATGTTCATACTACATTCAAAGATATGTGCCTCTTGGAACTGAATATCACAATGCCTGTGTGCCCAAGAAGCCCGGTGAACGACCATGGATCCAGTAATCTGCCCAATTAGTAGCAAGATCACTCGTAGAGTCAGGCTCGTGATATTGTGAATAGGCACCTAAGAACCTACCTTCTCAGTGTTGGCCTCATAGTACATCCAAATGTAGTCCTCAATGTTAAAAGGCCTAGGTGGAAATGTCCACAAATTGACTGGTTCCCCTCTCCTCGAGAGGCCAGTCAAGAATTAGATATCCTTAGTCGTTGGAGTCAACGATTTTCCCTCTATCATTAATGCTTTGCATTAGGATGTTAGTAATCAACTAGGGCATTCAGTAGCCTGGGATTTTCCCTCATAAAAGGACACTAGAAGAACTTCCATAAACCGTATTGTTTCAATGCAACAATGGCAGAAGGGTCCTCTTCGACCAGTATGTCAATATCCTTGTGTTCCCTCTCCCTCCAGTGGACATACATCCTATTCCATGGAAATTTAAAGGGAGTTATCTCTTTCTTTTTAATTTTTTCCAAGATTTTGAGGGTGTACGTGGGTTGTTTTGGCCTCAAGTGCATATGTACATGGGAATATTTTTTTTTGCCTGAGTACATACGTGTGTTGCCCTTGGAAAACCCATGTACATGTAGGGCCACCCTTTTTAAGAGAGTGTGCCCCCTCAAAAACAAAAATAAATGCATAATTAAAGAATTGAAATGTAGGAGGGATGCATTTGTACTTACTTGGTCCAAGCAGAAATTTGTTTCGTCCATTGAATCTCCCAAAATCAACTTCTTTAGAAAAGGATATTTTTCTCCTTTTGGTCAATATTAAAAATGCAATGGTGAAAACGAGCTGTCACCTTCTATTTATAGACTTTTTTGGCCCTTTTTGCGACTTTTTTTACCCTCTTTGTCATTTTTCCTGGCTTGGAAATCATTTGGTTCCAATTCTGAGTTTCTTATTGGATGTTATGATACACTTTTTATTTTGGTTTGGTAACCTTTTGGGGATGGGTCACTTTTGGTATCCTTTTGTAAAATTCATTTTTTCAAACTTTTTGCATATAATTTAGGATTTCACCTCCACTTTCTGCATCTCGTTGTCTTTTCATCTTTTCCATAAGATCGACCCCACCAAGGTGTGACACAGAACATTCATTGTTTCTCTAGAAGTGTCATAATTAGGTGGTAGAGCCTACCTTTACATGGATGCCCTAGGTAGATCCTTGTTTCATTTTGGCATCCATGTTGTGAGCAATGACTATAGGCTCAGGAGTCCCTGTTAGTCCTATCATAATTATGCGATTGAGCCTCATTCGTTTGAGGCACCATCATTCTTGGCCTCACCCTCGAGACTCCCCAAATGAGCAGGATTTGTTGTCTTTCAATACCTCTTTACAATTCAAAAGAAACATCCGACGAGACTATATTTATGATTTTTGATATTGTCTGGATTAACTAAGAAAAGTAGCCTCCTGGAGTCTTCTTTAAGCCCTTTTTCAAACTCTCTAAACATGAAAAGGTTGACAAGATATCTTGTTTACCTTCATGCTCACCAAACTAAAATTTGAAGGCATGTTTGTCTGGTGGTAGTTTACCCCTTTTTCAGTCCGAATGGTCAATTGTACAAATAAAGGTGTTACACATCAAAATTAATCACTTCAATAGTGTCACAAGTGTCATCATTACAAGTGTTGTAAGTGTCACTTCTTGTCCGCAAGTGTCACATATTGACCACAAGTGTCGTAAGTGTCGCAAACATCATACTTCCATATTTCCTATGTCATGCCTCTAACGACATCACAGGGACACTTAAGACACCTCAAAAGACTAGTTTTGAAGAGGAGAAGTCATTTGATGAAGAGTATAAGTCTTTTTCCACTAAGCAAACCACTAAAAAATCAATTTTGGAAGGTATCTCTCCCCTATACACTGTTAGGGAGCACTGATGCTCCCTAGCCCTCTTTGGGGGAGCGTTATAACACTATGGTGCCCCTTTTGGGGGAGCTCTACCCTTTCTGAGCGAATTTTAGTTTGTTGAGATAAATCAGGGAAGGATCCCGCCAATCTCTGAAGTTGGTTGGATTCGAATTTGAGGTTGAGACATGATCTTAGGGAAGATCCACAACTGAAGGATATGAATCCTTGACTTATCCCAAATATCTCTCAAGTGGTTGGGCCTCTCAAATCTTATATAAGGAGGCCTTGTCATGGTGAAAAGGAGAGGAAAATTGGAGATATCAAACCTATGATCTCATAGGTAAGGAGAGACATCATTGAAGCATCATTATTCTATGTGTGGATTATTTGAGCAAGGGTCTGGACAAAGAGAGCTTGGTGAAGTTGTTGCTCCTACATCCATGGTTGTAAGTTTTTCATTTTGTTCTCATTAATACAAATCAATGCTTGGCCTATTTCCTTTAAAGTTTGTGTATGTTTCATGAACTTTCCTCTAGTAGTTAGATCTATTTTTGAGCTAATCTCAATAGAATAGGGAGTTTGGTGTATCTTTGTTTGTTCTATAGGACTTATTGAGGAGCTTAGGATCACAGCTCAATTTGGACTGTGCGAGGAAAATCACCATTAAAAAGGTACACTTTTCTTCTTCCTCTTTATACATTATCTTAATTAGATCTAAAAGGAATGTCAGTGTCCACGTTAAGAACTTTTCTATCTTGTCCTTAAAAGTCTAGAGTCCAAGAGAGAATCCACTTATTCATAGGGGGATTTCTCTATAACAGAAATTTGTGACTCCACTGGGGAGGAGCTTTGATTTTTTGTTTCCTTTCCTAGGTCTTGTCTTGGATTTTTCTCATTCTTTGACATTCTCCATACTGTCTCTTTGATTCTTAGATATGATTGATTGGCTTTTGATTTCATCATATTCAATTTGATTGATTGAGTTTTCTTGATTTTTCTATTTTCTGGGCATCTTTCTAAATTTTTAGAGGCTAGATCTCCCCTACCCTTGTTATAAGAGTGTTGGCACTCCTTGTTGGTCTTACACAGAGCGTTGTAATGCTCTGGTGCCCCTTACACCAAAGCGCTGCCCCTTTCTTGTGAAAAATGCTCTAGGGGTTTATTCTCTGAGGTTCATTCCTTTCTTTTGGCACTTGCTCAGAGTCTGAAAACCTCAGTACATATTCATCTTGTCCTTCAAAACTTTGTTTTCTAAGAATTGATCACCTTTTGTTTGGATTTTTTTGACATTTGTCCTTACTTTGCAATAACTCTTTATCCTTGATGATTTAGAGTCAATTTGTCATTTTCTTCTCATTTATCTGATTGAGTGAAAACTTTGTAAGGAAATTCAAAGGTATTTTGTACCTTTCCTTCTGATCTTTGAGGTCACCTTGTCCAAACCCTTTTTTCTTCTTTTTGAGTATTTGGTTTTCTTATGGCAAGTTTGGTTATCTTTGTTTTTTCTGTTTCAAATCACGACGAGCGTGTGCTTTTTTTTGTGTGAACTTTGCTTCTGATTGTTTGAATCTCTTTTATCTTAAAGTTGGATTGACATAGGAAGCTTCACATCATAATCACACAAAGAATATAGATGCATTCTTTCTCTATGGGTAGTGAAACTTGCTTGCATTTGAAGTAGCGAAATTGCATAGTTTTATATTTTTGGGACATTGTGCATCTGGAATGATAAATGTTTTCTCCTTCTCGTAGAATAGATTTCATTGAAATGAAAAGATTGCATATTCATCTCTTTTTGAGTCGGTCAAAACACCATATTGTCCACGCCATTTTCCTTCTGAGTAACAACAGCCCTAAAAATCAAGCGCTAAACTAAAAATTGATTAGACATTTTTATGTTTTCTGGTAGCAAAACTACATTAGATCAGTTGTAGGGCTTTGGAATAGGTGTGAAAGATAACTTTCCAAAGATGAAAACAAACATAGAATCTTTTGTTAGGGAGCGGTGAAATCAAATTGCTACATTTTGTCCTAGGAAGCCCTTCTCACACAAGGGTCAAACCTGAGGTCGCATTGAGACTAGCAAAGTTACTCACCCTGCTTTGTTGGTCTTGGTGTAGAGATTGCACGTATTATGGGGGTCTCTTGAAGGTATACCCACAATGATGAGTGGAAGCCTCTCAAGTTTATTTCGAGCTAGATACCCTACCCTTGCATGTGGATCGGACTATCAACTGTTTCCCCAAGCATCATTATTGTAGTTGGTAACCTTAGTGGCCTATATATTTAGGGTCTTTACACAAGGTGACTGTGGAGGGGCAAGTCTTCACGGTACTTGGAATCGATGTTAGCCAAACTCACTCGAGCTCCTTGGAGGGTATACCCACGATTATGTGTGGGAGCTTTCACAAGGGTGTAAGTCCATCAAGCAGGTCATCAACATAACTTTTCCACCCTCTCTATCTCAACCCCTTCTTACTTTGTTCTTGCAACATTGGATTTCATCACCAACTAGTGTGCTCATTGTCAGAAGGTTTTGTTTTCTTGCTTGCTTACTAGATTTTTAGCGTGTGTTGTTTGTTCTCCCTAGCAAAATCTAGATTGGATATTTATTTTTATGGCGTCAGTTCCCTGAAGGACCAATGAAGGAACCCCTTTTCTAGGGGAACCCTTTGTTTTTCCTTCTTACGGAAATGTTGGTCCTCCTTACATCACTACTTTGAGCCTTCCAGGTCTCACAATTGGGTTACCGGTATGGTTGTTTTCCACTCCTATGATCTTGAATGCAAGTGCTTCAGATGTAAGCACACCACCCACACATCAACCTCATGTCAAACTTTCTCCTTCTTCGCTCATCAAGTCTCCTTCCATTTATTCTTCTTCACCTAGTGAAAGCTCTAAAGCAAGCAACCAAGTTGATAAGAAGAAGAACAAATGGAAAGAGAAGAAGCATAAGAATCAGAAAGGGACTAAGCAACCAACTACATCAAATGTTGGATCCAAGCAACTGACTACTGTCGATCATACTGGGAGTGTTGGTGAGGTCAAAGAGACTACAATGAAGAATCTGAAACCCAAATTCCCTTGCAGTATTTGTAAGGGTGACCACTTTCTGAGGGATTTCCCTGGTATTCCCAAGGTCTTAGAATTTTGGTCCTCCACATCATCGATCTCTGATAGACATGTCGGTGACACCCCATCAACTAGTGATGTTAAGGTTGGTAAGAATAAGACAACTGTCAATTTTCCTTTCATGCTATGCAAAGGTGATCATCATTCTCACCTTTGTCCTTGTATGGACGAGGCTTCTTCTCTTTCAGAAAAGCTTCAACTTCCAAAAGGTTATCGTAAGATTTCCCCCAACCCATCGTTAGTTGATAGACTGGTCAGTCTGGTTCCATCCATGGTCAGTCTGGTTGATCAGGTGGTCAATCTAGTTTCATCCTCGGTTGAGCCACTAACCCAAGTAGCTGATCTGATTTCATCATTGATCAGCCCCACTTTTCATCTGAAAAGTGAAAACTAAGTGACTGATCCAGTCCCATCATTGGTCAGTCCCACCCTTCCTATGAAGAGTGCCAACACAGTCAATCCCACTCCTCCTTTGACGAGTGCCAAAGTGGTTGCTCTGGTCCCTTCATCGGTCAGTCTGGATGATCATGTCGTCAATCTAGTCACGTTCTTAGTTGAACCAGTTGCCAAAATGGTTGATCTAATCCCATCTTCAGTTGATCCCAGTCTCTCGTTAGAGAGTGAAACCCAAGCGATCGATTCGTTTCTACCTGTTGACCCCATTCTCCCCTTGGAAAATGAAACCCAAGTGGTCAATATGATACCATCATCAGTCGATCCTACTCTCCAACTAGAGAGTAAAACAAATATTTCCCACATTTTTCTTGTTAATACAGAATCTACCGTGCTGGGGGGAATTCCTCCTTCTCCCGCGAAACCCCCTCCAAGCAATGAGGCCATCCTTTTTTATTGGGGTGCACTAACTGGACCTTGTCTTCCCTCTCACATTCCTTTCCAGATTATAGTACAAGTTTGTGGTCCGGGCCCTTAACATGTGTTCCTTATAGAGCATTGTCTTTCCATCTAGTGAAGATCTCTTGGAATCCATGACCGAGTTTTGTCCCTTGACATGGTGTCCTTCCAGAGCATTATCCTCTTGGAAGCCATGATCAAGAAGAGTTTATGAGAATAGTTTTGCTTCTCTGTGGCAAGCTCATTAAAAAATGAAACAGAGGCCTTGAGCATAGTTTTTCTTTTTGTGGAAAGCTCATTAAAAAATGAAACAAAAATCTGGGGATCGAACCCGGAGCCTTGAGCATAGTTTTCATCTCTGTAGCAAGCTCGTGAAAAAATGAAACAGAAGCTACGAGCACAGTTTCACTTCTTTGTGGAAAGCTTGTTAAAAAATGAAACAGAGGCCTTGAGCATAGTTGAGTCTTTCATTAGGTCTCATATTTGCACCTTCATTTCATCCACCTGTATCCTTTTTCTCCATCTAGTACATAAATTGGTGACAACCTCAAAGTTGGTGAATGAATTGAAGCTTGGGGGGGCATGTCTCCAGCATTTGATGATCATTCTGGAGTTAAGCCACTAGCTTTCAAGCTGGGGGTAGAGTACCGAGCTTAGTCTTTGTTCTTTCTCGTGCTCATAAATACATGAGAATGTAACCAAGTACACTTTTATCACTTTTTCAGACTTGTAAAGGTTATACGAAAAAGGAACCCCAAGAGTCTCCTTTAAGCTCTTTTCAGACTCTCTAAACATGAAAAGATTGTCGAGTGATTTTGCTTCCTTTCCCACTCATTAAAAGGTTTGAAAGGGCATCTTTCGAGTGGTAGTTTATCTCTTTTTCGGCCTCACAAGAATAAAATTATGAAAAAGGACAATCCTGGAGTCGTCTTTAAGTTCTTTTCAGACTCTCTAAATATGAAAAACCATCGAGTTTACCTTCTCTAGACTAGTTAAACAATCATACATTGAAGGAATCATATCAGACTGAACCCTTACTTCTTCCAATTCATTAAACAAAGGAAGAGGGACTTACTGAAGGTGAGTTACATCGAGCATGTGTTACCCTCCTTGATCTCATTAAATTAAAAAGAGGTACTCGTCTATATGGATTGGGGAAAAATTGAAGGAAGCAAGCCAAGCAGTTTTTGAGAACATTACCAGTCACTCTTAGAGTCTCCCTTGAACATGACACTTTGTGTTTGCATACATTGTAATCCATTGAACCTCTGCACTGAACCAACCCTCTGAGTTTTTCCTACTCCTTTGGGTCACCTGACGAAAGTCACAGTATCCACTGCATTATCGTGTTTTGGTCCATGTCATGTTTCTGCTGATGTGCCTCAGTGTTCAAGGGAAGTATCTGCCTCAAGAGTCAACCATCAAAAATTGCTTGTTTCAATACTTGTGTCAGTCCATCTTCATTTGATCCACCAATTACATCTTTGTGTCTGTTTCATGTCGTTGATGGGAGATACATCAAGGCCCTCCTTAGACAAGTCTATTCTTATTGACTTCAACACGTTATCTAGGAACTAGACTTAGAAACCAATTAGTGCCTTGGGACCTGCATGCCTCAATGGCAGGCCTCCTCACATCCGATAGTGGGTTTACATCATTGACCTCTGATCAGATGATTCCACAGATATTCAAATTCAGCTCATCTATTCACATTCATTGGAATGAACTAGAGTACCTTGGGAAAAATTGACATCAATGGTGATTTCCCTCGCACTTGTTAACGGTTTACCTCATTGACCAGTAATCAAGTGGTTTCTGCCATGTTTGAAATCAGTGCATCTATTCACATGGTTAGATTCGTACTACATCTCGATCGGTAAGAAGACCCTGGGTTGAGTGATTCACTCTGATGTGTACTCTACCTAGGTTGCGACGAAGTTTCTCTTGAACATTGACACATATACGGTTACATAGATCCACTTTGTATTGGGGCATGGCTATGTCTTGTCATCTCGTAGATGCACTGTGTATTTCTCATGTCTACAATCAGTTCATATCATGGAAGTATAGATCTACATTGTATATTTGGTGGCTATACCTTTTTGTCAACAAAATTATGGATCCGCAGTGTATTTTATGGTAGCCATACCTTACAAGTCTTTATCACCCAAGCATAGGTATGCCTGCCTTGGGTTTGAAACATATCATAATATTTTTTTGATGGTTGTGTGCAGCTTCTATCAAGTTATCTACGTCTGTACCCTTTCTTGAAACAGTCTACAAAGTACTTCAGTCATCAGTTCCTGTCTTCTAACTTCGTACTTTAGGGGGAAATCTATTACACATCAAAATTACTCACTTCAATAGTGTCGCAAGTGTCGTCTTTACAAGTGTTGTAAGTGTCACATCTTGTCCGCAAGTGTCGCATCTTGACCACAAGTGTTGCAAACATCATACTGCCATCTTGCCTATGTCATGCCTCTAAAGACATCACAGGGACACTTAGGACACCTCAAAATACTGGTTTTGAAGAGGAGAAGTCATTTGATGAAGAGTACAAGTCTTTTTCCACTGAGAAAACTACTAAAAAATCAATTTTGGAAGGTAGCACTCCCCTATACACTGTCAGGGAGCATCGGTGCTCCCTAGCCCTCTTTGGGGGATATTTATAAGGCTATGGTGCCCCTTCAGGGGGAGCGATGCCCTTTCTAAGCAAATTTTGGCTTGTTGAGATAAATCAAAGAAGGATCCCCTCAATCTCTGACGTTGTTTGGATTCGAATCTGAGGTCGAGGAATGATCTTAGGGAAGATCCACAACTAAAGGAGAGGAATCCTCAACTTATTCCAAAGATCTCTCAAGTGGTTGGGCCTCTCAAAGCTTATATAAGGAGGCCTTTGCATGGTGAAAAGGAGAGGAAAATTGGAGATATCAAACCTATGATATCATAGGTAAGGAGATACATCATTGAAGCATCATTATTCTATGTGTGGATTATTTGAGCAAGGGTTTGGACAAAGAGAGCTTGATGAAGCTGATGCACCTACATCCATGGTTGTAAGTTTTTCACTTTGTTCTCATTAATATAAATCAATGCTTGGCCTGTTTCCTTTAAAGTTTGTGTCTGTTTCATGAACTTGCCTCTAGTAGTTAGATTTATTTTTGAGCTAATCTCAATAGAATAGGGAGTTTGTTATATCTTTGTTTGTTCCACAGGACTTATTGAGGAGCTTAGGATCGCAGCTCAATTTGGACTGTGCGAGGACAAGTGCCATTAAAAAGGTACATTTTTCTTCTTCCTCTTCATACATTAGATTAATTAGATCTAAAAGGAATGTCAATGTCCACGTTAAGCACTTTTATGTCATGGCCTTAAAAGTCTAGAGCCCAAGAGAGAATCCACTTGTCCACAGGGGGATTTCTATGTAACAAAAGGTATGCTCTAGGTACTTTGGTTCGCTAGAAGAGTATTCTTAGGCGTACATTTAACCCTTATTCAGGCCCGAGGGACTAAATATTTGAAAAAGGAACATTCTCCTTGGTTTTGGTTTATCAAATTTTTCAGGCCTTGGACATTAATTATGAAAAAGGAACCCCCATGGAGTCCATAGTTAAGCTCTTTTCAGAATCCCTAAAATTCAAAAGATCGTCGAGTGACCTTGTTCCTTCACACTCGTTAAAATTGGTCCAGAAGAAAATTTACTGGAATGATTTAACCCTTTTTCCATCCTGCAGATTAGAGAGAAAAAGGGTACAACTCGGGAGATTCGTCTCATTGGGAGAGTTCTCCTCAGTAACTTTTATGCTTTTTTGGGCTAAGGAGACTAAACTTAGAAAAATGTTGTGAGTCCATAGTTAAGATATTTTCAAATTCCTTAAAATTGAAAATATTTCTGAGTGATCTTGTGTTTGTCACACTCGTTAAAATGGTTTTGAATAGACTTCTTTTTGGTGCAAGTTTACCCCTTTTTCAAACTGACTAGACTATATCCGAAAAAGGTACTCCCTGGAGTCTTCTTTTACATTTTTTCAGACTCTCTAAACATGAAAAAAAATATCGATCTTACCGTCTTTGGGCTCGTGAAAATTACATTGAAGGGGTATCATCGTGTCTTTCTTAAATCACATTTGAATTTCGGCATCTTTGGCCTATTGTCGGCTCCATGTTTCTCCCAACTGAAACTTTGAAGCATGCCTTATACGCAAGCCTTGTAGCATTTTGCCTCTGCAACCTGACACCTTGACCCATGGAGGAATTTTCCCTGAGTGTCCTTTTCCTGCACATGTCTCCTTGCTCTGAGCATTAGTATGTTCCATGCGCTTGGAAATAGTATGCTTTCTTGCAACACTCATTCCTCCTTTGTAACATGGCATTCTTTTATTATTTTTTAATCTCTTTAAAAATTTGAAAAAGACAAAAAAATCAAATATCCCAAAATAGGGGATAGGAAATATGTATTTTTTTTGGCAACACAAAGAGTCGCCCTTGGACAAAGCACATCCTTCTTTTTTTTTGTCAATCATTGGGATCTAGTATGACCTTAGGAAGTTATTCTCGCTACATAGAGCTATGTCCTCCTTTGTTTGGTTACTCTTCCAAACACATGGAGAGTTTGTGTTTCCTCCTGCATCGTGAACTTATGTCCATGTCATGCTGCCTAAGTCTAATCATCTTTCGTGCTTTTTTCCCAGGGAAGTTTCACCCAACCTGAGTTGGCCTTTTTACAGTTTGTGTCTTGACCTCATGAGTCATCCATCCTAAGAGTCCAGTTAAGTCCTGATTCAAAATCAATGAAGTCCTCATCCTGATCATCGAGATCCTCATGTATTTTCCTCATGATTCGTCGAAGACCTTAAGGTAGCGAGTTATACACTCCTTTTGTACTACTGTTAGGACCACACAATGTACCTTTTTTCCACCATTACACTCTTGTTCACTCACATTTAAACTCATATTATCACTTTATCCTATCTTTCCAAAGGTATACAATGTCTCTTCTCTTTACT
>SNQJ01S0017512.1:78943-110780 GCA_010110895.2 Picea sitchensis | reverse complement strand
ATGGAGGATGATATGGATAAGGGAAATAAGGAGGAGGCCATGGACCCAATCGTGATAGAGAAGATTAGATAAAACAGATAATGGAAACAACTGGAAAGATGCGCAGTGGAGTACCCTACCAATATAAGATGAATAATAAGAAGAGAGCCATAGTATATAGAGAGGGCTTGGCAAGTGATGAATAAGAGGTAGAGGATCTCTAGGATGTGGAGTAGATTGAGGAAATCCTACGTCAAACATATGAAAATAAGAAAATAGGTCCAAGGGTGGGAACAAAAGGAAGAACTCCCATCCATGTGAGTGTTAGTGTGGAACCCATAACCCCATGTGCGAGTAATACACTAGAAATAACACCACCATTTAGACAACCAAATTTTAGTGGAAGAAAGACAATAAGAAGTACATCCAATCAAGGATTAACAACTGGAGGAGCCAGTTCAGGAAGTAGTAGTCAAGTATCTACACTATGCGGAGGTAGTAGTTCATCACAATTCAATATGCTAGGACAAGATCCCACCATTAGGTTAATAGAATTTCGTGGAGAGGCATTTGAGGACCCAAAAAAGAATTTGTTCATCTGTGAAAAGAGATGGGAAGAAAAATAGATCACGAATGAGGATACAAAACTTGTGCCATTATCTATCACACTAAGAGACCACACACTGGACTGGTATAAGAGGTTAGTTTTAAACAATCCACCAAGAACAAAAAGGACGATTGTAGATGTCAAGAAGCTACTGATAAATGAATTTTAGAAGCCTAGTTTAGAAAATCAGTACATGAATGAGATGATTGAAATCAGACAGAAACTAGGTGATTCTGTTTGGGAGATTGATCAGAGGTTCAAACAGTTGAAGGGTAAGTTGAAGTATTTCATGACTAACATGCAACATAGACATTTCTTTGTGAACTAACTATTACCACATTTGAAATACACATTGAGACAAAAGAAGTTTCAAACTCAGGAAGAGGCTTTACAGGGAGCCTTATAGCTGGAAGAGAACCAGTATCAAAAGATAGATTCAAAAATAGATGAGCTGAAGGAGGATCTGAAGAACCTCACATTTCAACTGAACCAAAATAAGGGAAAAGAGAAAAGACAATATATTTTGTGTACCACATGCAAGACAGAAGGACACCACAAGAATGAATGTCCAACTTTCATGCAGTACATGGAAACAGGTGTACCAAACCCTTTGTCAACAAGAGGACCATGGTGCGAGATCTGTAAGACACATAGGCATGATCCATATCATTGTCCCATGATGCAGAAGTACCATAAAGTACCCAAGAGCTCATATTGCAATTTTTGCAAGTCAATAGGCCATGATGATAAAGATTGTAGGATGATGGAGCTGATGAGGGAAATAACTTCAGATACCTATAGGGTGCAGGCATAAATGATCATAGGGAAAACTGCACCTCAGTTTAACTAGGTACCACCTTCATACAACACTGTGCAACAACAATATAACATTGTGCAACCACAATATAATATTGTACAACCACAGTATAACCCCACGCAGTATAATCAGGTGCCTCAATACAATGCACCACGAGGAGATCAAACTGACTACAGAGGTGGAGGACAAGGTAGAGCAGGATTTGGAAGAGGCAGAGGTCTTGTAGTATGCCATAACTTCCAACAACCAGGAAATTATGCAAGAGAATGTCCACTTCCACCTGCCACATGTATGTATTGTCACGCAACATACCATGATACAAAGGAATTCCCAACACTTTTGGGAAAGATTCAAGAAAAGAGGAACAAGAACAATCAGAATGTTCAGTGGATCTTTGCAAAAGCCAAGGATGATGGAAGAAATATCAACATAGCCACACGAGGAGGTGCTAAGACAAGCACTGACATAGTGAGGCAAGATCCATAACAACACCAATGGGTGAAGAAAAATACTGAAATACAGAAGTAGTTTGATGCGTAAAATGAAAATGGGACATTTAAGGAGGCTAGACATGACTTCCTCAAACAAGATGTTAAGTCTACATCAATTGCACAACATACTCAGAATGTACCAATGTATGAAATTCCTTCATCAATGGATCACACTAGAGAAGCACCACCTTTAGAGCAACTAAGTACCATAAAGTCTTTTTTGCAATCCTATGTGAAGTTACTAAATGATCCATCATCTGTTAAATTTTTGAAAAATATGTTAGAAAGATGTAACACAGAGGTAGAGGGGAAGTTAGAGAAAAAAACAATCAATCACCTCCATACAAGAATCATAAAAAGAAGAGAATTCAGAATGAATGCCAACATTGGAGATTTCAATATGGGGGATATTATATTGGATTTAGGCTCTGAGGTAAATGTGTTACCCAAGAGGACATGGCATAGTATAGGAGAGCCCACACTAGGATATTCACCTATCCAATTGGAGTTAGCAAACCAACACAGAGTTCTACCAATTGGAAGGCTCAAGGGTGTCACAATAGATCTCTATGGAGTGCGCACTGAGGCAGACTTTGAAGTGATAGAAATAATGGATGGCACAACACCTTATCCAACATTGCTCGGCTTAGATTGATCATTTGATAACCAGGCCATAATCAACTTGAAGACAAGGAAAATGAAATTTGAATTAGGAGAATACATATTCATTGTGTCGTTATATCCATCAAAAGGAGAAAGGTTTGTAGAGCCCACTTGCTCAGATCTGGAGGAAACAAACCAGTTATACAGAACCACCGCGCGTGGAGAAGATTATGTCAACCCAATTGTAGATGGGGTACTCAACTAGAGGAGCATTACGTCATGTGCTTCTGACTCAGATACAAGTTTGGAGAATTGGAAGTAGAGATTACATGAAGTCTCCACAATAAGGTGCACAAGAATAAACTGCACAGTAAGATGGGTTGGGATAGAGATAAGAGAACCCCCCAGTTTTCATGGGCTAAATGACTTAGAAGAATTCTTAACAAGATACGAAGATGAATTATTAGAGAATCATAGGCTCTTAGTCTTGGACATTGCACTCAAGGAAACACCTGAAAGATGGTGGGGTGCACACAAAGAAACAATTAAGGATTGGTACCAATGTAAGAAACTTCTGTGCATTAGATTTGGTGCAGAACAAAGAAACAATAAAATACATAGATATAATGGACATGGGACACCAACTGAACATTTGGAGAAATGAATAACACTATGGAAGATGACACCATCAAAAGAATGGCCTCATCATTTCATCCACACGTTGGAAGGAATTCCAGAGAATTGGTATGTAGACCAAGAAATGCACAGAGGCACTACAGAATGGACAATGTTACAACATAATTTTATAGTAACCTTCTCATTTGAACATGAGAACCCTAGTATTAATTCAGTACTCAAACATATAAGAGGGGTGACATGTATTGATCAACCATAGGTTGAAGTCATGAAAGAGTATCAATAATAGAACTAACATACAATCAAGGAACTATTGTCATGCTATCACGTGGAAGAAGAGGCACCATATGAGGATGACCCGCACAATATTCATATAACAGAAATTGAAGGAGAAAGAGAGGTGGAAGGTCCATCTTTGGAATCAGAATTATTTGTTGCACCTATCAAAGTGAAGAAACTCAACATTCGGACAACTGATAATCCTGAAATGGAAAGTATTAGAGACTATTGGGATGAACAAACAGTGGAAAGAATAACAAAGTTACTACGCGAATACAATGACCCATTCCCAACAACCTTTACAGAGATGAAAGGTATAACATGAGAACTAGGAGATATGAAGATACCTCTCAAACCCGAGGCAAGACCTGTCAGACATAGACCTTACATATTGAATCCAGTGTATAAGTAGAAAGTGAAAGATGAGATCGACAGAATGTTGGAAGCTGATATCATAGAACCAGTAGAGGAATATGAATGGATATGCCCTGTAGTGCAATAAAATAAACAAGCTGGGATAAGGATCTGTGTATATTTGAGAAAATTGAATGAAGCTTTCTTACATGACCCTTTTCCCACCCGTTTCATAGATGATGTATTAGATAATCTGGGAGGCCATGAAGCATACTCATTTACAGATGGATTCTTAGGTTACCATCAGATCAAGATAACTCCAGAAGACAGGCGTAAGACTATTTTTTCCATAGAATGGGGATCCTACCAGTACACATTCATACCTTTTGGGTTGAAGAATGCACCAGCCATATTTTCAAGAGTAGTCATAGTTGATTTTAAGGAATTTATACATCAATTATTAGAAGTGTATCTAGATGATTGGACTGTATATAGTCCATTAATTCTAATGTTGGAAAGATGCATACAATGTCAGATACCATTGAATATAAAGAAATGCATTTTTGGAACACCTTTTGGGATATTGTTGGGACGTATAGTCTTTAACCAAGGGTTACTGATGGACCCTGCTAAGATTGCAGTCATTGTCAACTTACCACCACCAAAATCAGTGCGCTAGTTGAGAGAGACAATGTGACATACACGATATTACAGGAAATTGATAAAGGGTTATGCGTATATTATTACGCTAATGGAAAAACTATTGAAGAAGGATACCCGATTTCAGTGGAATGAATACTGTCAACAAGGGTTGGACACCTTAAAATAAAAGATGGTCGCAACACCTATCCTAGTATTCCCATACTGGGAAAAGACATTTCATGTGCATGTAGATGCATCAACCATAGCACTTGGAGCAATTCTGGCGCAACTAGGAGCAAGAGATTTGGACCAACCTATAGCATTTGCAAGTAGAAAATTGTCATAATCAGAGCAGAATTACAACAACACAAAAAGAGAAGGCCTAGCCACGATATATGCAGTTCAGAATTTCAGGCACTATTTGCTCGAAAAACACTTAAAGATGTTCACAGATCATTCTACCCTAAAATATTTAGTTAACAAACCAGTGTTGGGGGGGAGGATCTGTAGATGGTTTTTGTTATTTCAAGACTTTTATTTGGAAGTGATAGTCAAAGCAGTGAAGCTAAATGCAGAACCAGATCACCTATCAAGGGTCACTAATGGAGAGGAACCTACCAACTTGGAAGACAACTTCCCAGATGCACAATTGTTTTTAGTACAAATAGTTGATGAATATTTTGGTGATATCATTGAATATTTGAGCACATGGATTGCACCATAAGACTTTAGTACTACGCAAGAGAATAATCTGATAGTTAGAGTTGTAGAATATCAACTGATTGTAGGACACTCATATAAAATGGGCACAAACAACATTTTGAGAAGGTGTGTACTAGAGCATGAAAGGCCTAGAATTTTGGCAAAAGCTCACGAAAGAATAAATGGATTACATTATGCAGGAAAAACTACCACGCAGAACGTATTACATGCAGGACTATGGTGGCCAAGAAGTCACAAAGATGCCAATGAATATTGCTAGAAATGTGATGTTTGTTAGAGGGTTAGTAAACCTAACAAAAGGGATGAGATGCCCCTGAGACCATAAGTAACTTTGCAAGTTTTTGACAAATGACAAATAGACTTTGTTGGGCCAATCCATCCACAAACAAAAAGATCAGGAGCGAGATATATCATCACTGTGAAATAATATTTAACAATATGGGCAGAAGCAACACTAGTCAAAGACTGCAGCACAGAGAGAACAACACACTTTTTTTTTGAGCAAGTGATCACTAGATTTGTAATCCCAAGAATCTTGACGAGTGATCAAGGTGCTCACTTTATCAACAACACTATCAGGTCTATGACTGAGGAGTTTGAAGTCTATCACCAGAAGAACACACCTTACCATCCTTGGGCAAATGGAATAATAGAATCCTTCAATACAATCTTGGAGAATGCTTTGAAAAAGATCTGCAATGTCAAAAGGGATGATTGGGATTTGAAGATACCGGCAATATTATGGGCATACACGAATACATGCAAGAAGTCAATAGGACATACACCATTCCGATTGGTGTACGGGTAGGAAGATGTAGTACCATTAGAATTTTTGGTACCCAGTCTGCATGTAGCAACAATCAACAACATGACAAAAAGAGGCGCAGTAAAGGAGAGGTTGAACCAGCTAATGGAAATGGAAACGGATAGGATTCTGGTAGGATTTCACCAAGAAGTACAGAAAGCCTGAGACAAAGCCTGACATGATAAACATATCAAGAGGAAGAGCTTCAAGGAAGGAGACCTAGTCTTTCTATATGACAATAAATATTTTCAACATCCGGGTAAGTTTGGAATGCATTGGCTAGGGCCCTATGAAGTAAAAACTACCACAAATGGGAGATCTGTACAACTAAAGGATCTGGAAGAAACAAAACTGAAAGGATACACAGTGCCACCAACTTGATGATAATGATAGGTTCTACCACTTTTCACTCTCTGATTGAAAGTTGTTTCCCTGTTTTTCATTGCTCTAGATTAGATATTAAGTTTTGAAAAATAACTTATTAAGGCCATGTTAAAAGACCATAATTTTTAATAAATAAAAAAGGAAAAGAAAAATACTTATAAAAAAAATTCATAATATTATATAATTATACTAAGAGAAAACATGATTTCCCCAATCTAAATTCTAGATTCACTTTTTATTTCATATTTAATAAAATATGTATTAATTTAATCAAAAATATTATTTTTATTTATTTTAAAAGAAACTTCGATAATATATAAGATCATATAGATAATATATAAGATCATATAGATGATAAAATAAAATTCCCTGTGCCATTAGAATAACCTTAAGCATAAACAATGTCATTCATCTATTATATGGGTAGTTATTTGTCAATCTAATAAGTTTGATAGAAAGCACATGAAAATCATGCTCTTCTCGGATAAAGTGGAACAAATACCTTTTAATGTGGCAGCAATCGACTCAGAACAAACGTTTCCCATAAGGAAAAAAATAGGAAAAATATATTAGAATCCATTAATTGAAAATAGTATTATATATCTAATTATATATTTAACTAACATATATAAATTAATTTAATATATTAAAATGTTTAGTATGTAAATTATATATATATATATATAATAGAATAATAATAGTAATAATATATTTTTAAGATCACTGTCAAGTCAAATATTAAATTGATGTATATAATTCCTTCAATTTAACAATTTAATTAGTAAAGTTTACTGAAGTATACATACTTTAGTACTCGAAATTTAATTAAAATGTGAAACTTGGTGAGTGAACCCAACACTTTTTTTTAGAAAAAAAAACTATATTGGCCTTTACAATTCAAACAATCTACTCTAACAAACAGTTAGTTGCAGACGGGAAGGATTCGTTTCAATCTCCTCTAATCCTAACATAGCTGGCGAGTATTATACACCATTCAGATGTATAAATTGCAATGTTTTTGGGAAATGTTGGAAGCATTGTTTAATTCGGCATTTTCTAACCAAGTTGTCTCTGTTTCCATCCATTTACAAAGGAATTCCAATCATTACCCGTGTTTCACATTTATTACAATTTTGCCTTGTTTCTACGAAAATGCATCCTACAAAGCTCACAGATACACTGTAAGTCAAAATTCATTGCATTCATATATTACCAGAAAATCAGATTTCTAAAGTGAAACGCTAAGAGACGTTATTAAATTTGGGTTAAAAATAACCAAAATTTACACCCAAAAATGCATTTTGAGCCGACTCCTAAATAAAAACAAAATTCCATTTATGTAAGACATTTATAAAATGGTTGACGAAAGATGTCATCTTCCAAGCCCTTCAAATTTCAGGTTTTTATGTGGGTACGTAAGTCATACATATAGGGTGTATCATCTCTGTTTATAAAGTCTAAATGGTAGGCTGATTCCAATGGCAGTGTAACACTGAACATAACATACAAAAATATTGCAACCGAATCATACTAATTAATTAATTCCTTGGATATTCAGTGATACGGGTAATCTAAACGTGCCACTATTACACCCACATTTTTGGATGGTTACGGTTAGGGTTAATCCGATTGTTTTGGATCTAGTTGGTTGTGGGAAGATCTTCTCCAACTATCAGAGCATATGCTTAATTTAGAGATTGTTTTGGATCTAGTTGGTTGTGCGAAGATCTTCTCCAACTATTAGATCATATTTATGTGTGTGTGGTTGAGAGATTCCGTCATAAGTTTTTTATGTTATTCAGGGAAATATTCTTTTATAAATATGTGCATGATTGATTAATAAAACATATAAAATTTTGTGTGTGTAATATGGTTTTCCAATTTGGTATAAGAGTGGTTGCTACAAGGGTAACTCTCTCATGGGAGAGCCCAAATAGAGTGTAGTATACCTAGGGAGGTAGTGGGAGGGCCCAGAGGGCCCATAGCGATAATAGTCGAGGCCATTCAATGTCAGGTGGACTAAGTCTACTATATTATTAAATAAGACCCACTATGATAGTTAGATATAATAAATAGGTAGTTAGATATAATAAATGTAAGATGACTTCTTAGAAGGTTCTACTTCTAGAAGATTCCTCCTCTAGAATGTTTTTAGGTGATTGTAGCACTATATAAAGGGGTTCAAACAATGTAACGGGATATGAAAACAATTATTATATTTGGAGCAGTAGCTCAATAGGAGGATTCCCCCTCGAAGAGGCAAGTGAACAGGAAATGATCCCTTTCCATAATAAGATCCATTGTATGGTGTTGCCCTACCTTAGGAGTTTGATAATAATAAAGAATATTTTGCATATTGTTCTTGTATATTTGTTGTGGTTCTTTTGTATTCAGTCTTTGGTTCTTAACAATTGATATCAGATCACTTTCCTTTGCCAAAGAAGGGAATAATTTTTTGTTCTTTTTGCATATTTTTTCTAGGGAAAAAAAAGAGGGCGACACACTTCGAGTTTAGATTTGAAGCTTATGAGATGAATTTGAAAAAAATAAAATTGGGTATTTGAATTTCTTTAGGAAAAATACCTAATTTAAAAAAAACAATCAGCCGAAACGGAGTCCGGGAAGTAAATTTATGAGCATTATAAATTCAACAATTTTTCAGGGTTTTTCGGGAAAAATCTGTGATTTTCTGCAGTAATTTATTGTTCTTTTTTGGGTTTTTTTTTTTTTCGTAATGGCGATGAGAATTCATATTTCATAACTTTTTATAGGGTTCTCAGATTTCTACCAGACCAGTTCCATTTGATAAATCATTTTAAGAGTTTTCTTTTGGTATATTATATGTGGTGTTTCCAATGGATATGCACTCTCAACTCAGGGAAATCATACACATGATTGAAGCATTCAAAGTTGATATACAAGACCACATAGATAGTTATCACAATAGTCAACGGTAACTGACTCTCCTTCAAGAGAGATATCTTATGGCATACATCATGAATGTCTATCATCAAGAAGTGTATGCTTGGTATGATTTGGAGGATGATTGTGATGATTGATATATGGATATTTCTCATTTCTGGGATGAAAACCACTTCCATCTTTTATTTGATGACTCTAATCCACCTTTTGTAGAGAAAATCAATGTGACACCTCAAGAGCTAGTTATGATTACCAATGTCCAGCCTGCATATTCTAGAATAATATTGTTCATTCCAGATTCAACTCTGACTCTTTCCCACAATGTTGATGGATATCCTTATTTGGATCCGCATGATAGGTGTCAGTGTTGGGAGCATCATTATCAGTTGGTTATGGGGTGCTGGTATCTTTAGTGTTGAGTTCACATGAGCAATTGGACATGGGACCCTAGCTTACAATGGTAGTTGGACTACTTCAACATGGTGGTTTCCATTTCTCAATGGGACCCTGGTTTTTTAATATACTTCAACACTATGGTCCACACTTATCCATGAGACCCTGGTATATGGTTATACATCAAGCGTTAAGGACAACGCTTTCATAAGGGGGATGGAATGTTAGATAGCTTGAGAGGTAGTGGGGGGGGCCCAAAGGGCCCATAATGATAATAATGGAGGCCATTTAATGTAATGTGGACTAGGTCCACTATATTATTAAATAAGACCCACTATGGTAGTTAGATATAATAAATGGGTAGTTAGATATAATAATTGTAAGATGACTTCTTAGAAGGTTCCACTTCTAGAATATTCCTCCTCTAGAATGTTCTTAGGTGATCTTGTAGAACTATATAAAGGGGTTCAAACAATGTAATGAGATATGAAAATAATTATTGTATTTGGAGCAGTAGATCAATAGGAGGATGCCCCCCTTGAAGAGACAAGTGAATAGGAGAGGATCCCTTCCATAATAAGACCCATTGTATGGTGTTGCCTTACCCTAAGGGTTTGATAATAATAAAATATATTTTTCATATTTTTCTTGTATATCTGTTGTGGTTCTTTTGTATTCAGTCTTTGGTTCTTAACATAGATAAACATTAATGGAAAGAATTAAAAATGAGAACTAAAATAAGAACTACAATACATAACAACAATGAACACAAATATTTATGTGGAAACCCTGTACGGGAAAAAACCACGGGGTAATGATAATCAATATTCTTATTATTCAAGGGAGAATTAGAATAGTCAATCAAATGCATATAACCATCCTCTCCTCACAAACACAATGCACTCTAGTGTATTGCATGTCCACAGCTCTAGGGGTATGCTAGTTATATAGGATCTTATAGACAGTTAGACAAACTGATTACAACCCAATCCACTAATTACACAACCTTGTCACTGAAAAGTACATGCATGCACATTCTGAATTTAACTGATGTGCATGCTACAACATGGGAAACTAGTTGACACTTTTTCAACAACCTCCTCCTTGACAAAAATTTACCTGATATATCATGCTCGAATTAATTCATCACCTTTTCTACAAGCCAAGAGAAGGAAAACAACATCGTAGCTTCTCTAACAAAATTGGTTTCATAAACATGTCTGTAGAATTCACTTTTGTATCGACCTTCTACAGAGCCACTCCCACTTCATCAACAATATGTCTTACAAAATGGTATTTAATAGAAATATTATTTTTCTTAATATTGTATGCAGGATTTCTAGCCAAATGAATAACACTTTGACTATCCAAGAATACTTTCACCTTATCCTACACCCTTCCAAACTCACCGAACAAACCTTTTAACCAAATTGACTCCTTGCATACATGTGAAGTAGCCATATATTCTGCCTCAGTAGTGGATAAAGCAACTACATTTTGAAGCTTTGACATCCAACTAACAGGTCCTCTGTAGTATACCTAGGGAGGTAATGTGGGGTACCTAGGGAGGTACCCAATGGGAATGTGGTTATGTATTATTTGTGGAAGTCATTTAATATATGAGAATGTGGTCATTCAATGTAAGGTGGACTAGGTCCACTATATTAATAAAGACCCACTATGGTAGTTAGATATAATAAATGTGAGAAGGCTCTGTAGAAGGTTCCAAGGAGATACATAGAGCTATATAAAGAAGTGTAAGCAATGTAATGAAACATGGTGAAGATTATTGTCATTGTACAACATTGTTTGATGAGTGTTATCCTTCCTTAAGGATTAATATATGGTGTTACCCTACCTCAATGGTTTTCTATATTCTTGTGTTCATGTTATGGTGAATGGTTTATGGTTTATTCTTGGTCTCATTGAAATATATTTGTAGAAATGGTATAGGTACTTAACAATTGGTATCAGAGCACTTTCTTTGAACAAAGAAGGGGAGAATGTTTTGGATCTTTTTTGTAGATTTTTTCTAGGAAAAAAGAGGGTGACACACTTCAAGTTCATATATGAACATTTATAAGCATAAATTGGTCAAATAAATTGGATATTTGAATTCCTCCCGTAAAATTACCCGATTTCAAAAAACAAATTGCCCAAAACAAAGTCCGGGAAGTAAATTTATGAGCATTTTAAATTCAACAATTTTTCAGGGTTTTTCCGGAAAAAGCCGCGATTTTCTGCATTAATTTATTTTTAAATCCTAGTTTTGGTTGAATATTTTTTCCAAGCAAGATATATTTTACAAGAAAATATAATGGTCCTAGGATTGAATACTTCTTAAAGTCCCACAAGTTGGAATGGAAAGAGAAGTGAAAATTTTGTCTACATCTTCGTTTGAGAGAAGATGCTCACACATGGTGGACACCATTTGACTTTTGGGAGTGGATGTCACTTTCTAAGGAAGCAATGGAAAAAAAACATATTCCTGAAATTGTTTTATATCGCCATCCACAACATGTAGAGAAACAACAATCATCAAGGCAAGGGCATGTGCATCAACACATTTATGCACCAGCAGAGAACTAAAAATGAAACCAATAAAGAGGTGCATGGAGGCTTAATAACACTACAATAGGACATTAGGCTAGAGAAATAATCCAAGGGAAACATAGACATAATGTAGATCAAGATTAGGGTGGAAAGGAAACAAATGGACATCATGTTCGACTTCCATTGGGATGGATGGATGGTCGTACTTGGTACTAGTTGGTTGTATTGCTTAGCCGATCATATTGTATGGTTTCTTCTCATGTTTCGAGGACGCAACATTTGAAGGGGGATGGAATGTAGTATACCTACGGAGGTAATATGGGGTACCTAGGGAGGTACCCAATGAGAATGTGGTTATGTATTATCAGCGGAAGTCATTTAATATATGAGAATGTGGTCATTCAATGTAAGGTGGACTAGGTGCACTATATCAATAAAGGCCCACTATGGTAGTTAGATGTAGTAAATGTGAGAAGACTCTATAGAAGGTTCCTAGGAGATAGATAGAGCTATATAAAGAAGTGTAAGAAATGTAATGAAACATAGTGAAGAATATTGTAAATGTATTAAACATTTCTTTAGGAGTGCAAGAATATTGTAAATGTATTAAACATTGCTTGAGGAGTGCATTCATTCCTTAAGGAATAATATTTTGTGCTACCCTATCTTAATGGTTTTGATTATTTCTTGTGTTCATTATTTGGGTGAATGGTTTGGTGTGTATTATTGGTTTATTGTTGATATTTATCTTTATATCTATTCATTTATTTAACATCCTCCTACAAGAGTAAAAACATATCCTAAAGTGGATCTCCTTTTGTCCAAGTCACCTGTAAAATATGAATCTACATAACCGCAAACTGAATCACTCGTACCATCGTATGTGATAGAATAATTATTTGTGCCTCTAAGATACTGAAGCACCCATTTCACTACTTCTCAATGCTCTTTACCTGGTTTTTCCATGTATCTACTGACAACACCAACTACATGTGAAATAACTATTCTAGTACTCACCATCGCATACATCAAACTTCCTACCGCATTTTCATATGGTACATGAGACATATAATCCTTTTCTTCGTCATTACTAGGACGTAAACCTGAAGAAAGCTTGAAATGGGAATGCAAAGGGATCTGTATGGGTTTCACATTATTCATATTGAATCCCAGACATATTTTCTCCACTTACTTCTGTAGTGATAACCACAACTTACCATTTTTCATGTCTTTTTGTATCTCCATGCCCAAGATTTGTTTTGTTGCTCCTAGATCCTTCATATCAAACACCCTAGCCAACTAAGTCTTTAACCTATTTATTTCGACCATTCTTTTGTTTTCCACAAGCATATCGTCAATACATAACGCCAAAATAATGAATATGTCATTTTCCAACTTTTTAAAGTAAACACAGTGATCATATTCACTTCTTGTAAAATTTATGCTCACCATGAAGGAAACAAACTTCTTGTACCATTGCGTGGGAGACTCCCTCGAGCCATACAATGAATTCTTAAGTTTGCAAACAAACCTCTTATTGCGATCCTAAAGAAACCCTTCTGGTTGTTCCATATATATATCCTCATCCAAATCTCCATATAGAAATTTTGTTTTAACATAGTTTCTCTAACTCAAGATCAAGTAAAGAAACTAGTGATAACACAACACGAATTGAAACAAGTTTCACAATTGATGAAAATGTTTCATGAAAATAAATACCTTCCTTTTGAGAATACCCCTTTTCTACCAGTATTGCTTTATACCTTTCAACTTTATCATCAACACCCTTTTTTAGTTTGTAGACCCAGTTGCAACTGACAACCTTCATGTCCTCTGCAAGTTCTACTGAGTCCCATGTTTTATTCCTCTCTAAGGCATCCATTTCTTCTTTCATAGATTATTTCCATTCAGTTCTTTCAAATACTTTAATTGCTTCATGATAGCAACTAGGTTATCCATCAATAGAAACCAAAGCCATAGATGAAACATAATCATCATACATTATAGGAGGATTCTTGGCCCATGTAGATATCCTTAGAGATCGTTGAGGTATATCCTTAGTTTCTTGGATATTTTTTGCATCTTCATCTTTTTCTTCTAGAAATTTTTCATGATCCTCCCTTTATGAAGATAGTTAAGTCTCCAACTGAATTTATTGAACTTTTGGTACCTATTCTTGCCTCACTTCAACATAGACTAGTTCTTATTTTAAGAGTGAGGATTCATCAAATACTACATCTCATCTTATGATGAGTTTATGGGCAGTAGGATCCCACAATATGTACCCTTTAACTCCATCACCATAACCAAAAGAGACATATCTCTTTGAGCTATGATCCAAATTAGAATGCCCATCTTTATAAATAAGAGCGTAAGCATCACAACCAAATATTCTCAGATTTGAATAGTCACATCAATGAACTATCCATACCTCTTATGGAATATTACAATTTATTGGAGTTAACGGTGACCGATTTATTAGATAGCATGATGTAAGAACTAATTCATCCAACAATTCCTCCTACAACTTGGAATTACTAAGCATTCTCCTTGATCTCTCTAGAAGAGTCCTATTCATGTGATCAACAACACCATTTTGCCGAGGAGCATAAATTGTGGTCTTATGTCCTTCGATCCTAGCTTCCTTGCAATGGTTTTCAAATTATATAGAAGTGAACTCACCTCCATTATTTTTTCTTAAACACTTGATTGAACCGTGAGTTCTCTTTTCAAACAAATCTCTGAATTGCTTACACGTATTAAATAAATCATCTTTTCTTTTAAGTAAATAGACCCAAAACTTTCTGGAGTAATCATCTATCAATGTCAAAAAATGATGCTCCTACAAAAGAAACTGTATGGGATGGTCCCCAAACATATGACTGAATGTAATCAAGGATACCCTTGCTTATGTGTCTTCATGTTTTAAAATTTTCTCTACACTAATTTCCAAACACACAATACTTGCAGAAATTCAAATTCAGAAACTTTAAACTTGGAAGTGACTTATGATCAACCAATACCTTAAGCCCTTTTTCACTCACATGAACTAAATTTTGATGCCATGAACGAATAGAGTCACTTTAACCTTCATATGCTACCACTTCTTGATTTATTTATGTCCTTCCTTCAAGCTGATAAATGTTTATGATCCTCTTTGCCTTCATGACTACTAATATTCCTTTGGATACCTTCAGTACTCCACCTTGAGTTGTACACCTACAACCAACATAATATAGAACTTCCAAAGATATCAAGTTCTTTCTAAGTTCAGGTACATTCCTTACATTTGTTAATGTTTTTACAGAACCATCATGCATTTTAATCCGGATTCTACCAACCCCAACAAATTTATAGGAGAAATCATTTCCCATAAAAACACCACCACCACCAATAGATTGGTAAGTTGAGAACCAATTTCTATGAAGACACATGTGATTGGATGCACCAAAATCTAAAAACCAATGATGATTTTGATGTGAAACATCACAAGTATACAATACCTCATCAACCATACCTAAACTTTTTTAAGCTAAATTATCTTACTTTTCATCCTTTGTTGAGTCCTCTTCAGATGCATTCTGTATTTTCCAACAATCCTTCTTAAGATGCTCTAATTTTCCATAGAACCAACATTTATGTTTACTCTTCTTGGATTTTGACTTAGACCATGATGTTCCCCTTTGATCTTTCCCTCTTTCTGTATATTGACCTCTTACCACCATTACTTTTTCTGTTGAGGTTTTTTTACTGAGCCTTCTCCTCATTTCCTCACCCATAAAGATCCCACAATAATGTCATAATCAATGGCATTTGTTGAGATGTGTTATCACTCCAGGTTTCCTTCTAGGTTGTAGCTCAAAGAATCTTGGTAACTTAACTATTTTCTTAATGATTCTCTCAATTGGATCAAGTCAGATGACCAAATCAAACCTTCTCTCTCAAGACATGCATAAACATAACCAGATGACAAGGATTTTAACTATCACTATTCAGAGGGTTTGTAAATAAGTGGATGTATGGAGAATTCTTACTATGCTAGAAGACTCAAACATAAAGATACAAGAATGGCCAGTCGCAATGAGTAAATGATATTTGCAATTCAACTCATCAAATAAAAGATAGGATGACAACTATTAGGCTTTAGACAAACATAATAAACATGAATTGAACATCCATGTGCAAATATAGAATAGACAGGAAAATGTAAATATGAATAGGTAATTGCAAAAGAAGCTTGTATTAATTGATATACAAATGAGAAGCTTAAGTACAGAGTGTGAAAAATTCCCCAAGGTCGAACCCTTAATTATTCAAAAGTCACAGGATTTATAGCCTTTACAAAATAGTTCAAGATCCTATGAAATTGGATCTGAAATACTAAATATAGAAAAGTCAAAACAATTTACAAAATTAGGATAAAATCCTATCTTAAGGGTCAAACCCTTATCATGATGATCTTTAATAATATTTGACATCTTCAGTGGTTTTTCATAGTCTTCACAAGTCAGTGAATCAAGTCGAAATTTCACCTTGATAGTAGAGAAATTATTTTCCAAAAATAGGCAGTTCACTTAGTCTTTTCCTCTTCTTTGGCGCCTCAAAAGATGGAACATAACGCTGATATGTATGCCTTTAATTATTATTTTTCAATAGAAATCACCCTCATGCCATTTGGAATAAAAAAAACATGATCTGGGCAAAAAGAAGGTCGATCTGTTTGTCTCTGAGCTTTCAATAGTTAAGGAATTGTTTTCAAACCCCGCAAGCTGCCGAAAGTTCAGTCTTAGAAAGACTCTTCAAAATATCAAAATTATGTTTCTTCTCAACTTCTTGAGTTTCAAGGTTTCTCGTGGAGGGTCTCTATAACCTTTGCAATATCTTCTAATCCTGGATGAGCAATAGGCTTAGCTTTTTTTTGGATCATAAGCTTGATCTTCAAGAGCCTAGTCATCTTATGTAGTTTCTTGTTTTTCTCTTGAAGCTTTTTGGTCTTCTTTTCCAGTCTACTTGAGTATAAAAGTTGTTGAGCAAAGAGCACTTGGCCTCACGAACTTGACAATGCACCACAAATTTAGGGATAACATTCTTTAGTACATCACACACCATGCTCACATAAGTATAAACAATGAAGCCTATTCTTCTGAGATGAGCCTCTATATATCTGAAAATTTGATCAATAGTTGATCATGACTTATGTAGACCGCTCACACCTGAGAGCGAGAGATAGTCCTTTGTGATGATCGTGCCTCCCTCCTAAATGCACAGGAAGAAGGAAAATATTCCTGCCTTACGACCTTGTAATGTCATAACCAACTAATTTATGGCAGGTAAGTATAGTCAATCGAACCTTGGACCTTCCTTCAGAAGCTCGGGATGCAAAAATTAAAATCTTTTGAAGCTGCAAGAACTTTGCATTTGGATTAGAACTGTGAGTTAATTCATGGATTAGGTGATATGCGTGGATTTCGTAACTATTGCATGGAGACTAGCATTCGACATGTAGGCTAGGAATTTGGCATATGTGATATGGTTGTGATACGACTTATGTTTAGGGTAGTTTAGGAGTGAAACTCTTAAGAACACACACTATCTTTTGGTAATGAGGTTTTAAAATAATAAAAAAAAATATTTATATTTTAGATTTAAAAATCTAAAAGCATAGACTAAGGCTCATAACTAAATAACAATTTATTTGTATTTTTGTATTGCAGGTCAAAGACAGAGCGACAAATAATTTTTTGGAAATGAGATCTATAGGAGCTTATCAAGGCTTAACGGGAAGTTGAGGGGTTATGACAAGAAGCATAAGACCTTGAGATGGGAAAATCTAGCACAAATTGAATAAAATGCTCAAAATTTAATAGTACATTTTCAGTGCTAACATCTAGCTCCAACTAGGATGGAGACCTCCCTGTGAGGTTTCCAAGAACCTAGCAGACCATGTGCGTTGTCCGTTGGGCTATGGCGTCATATAGCCTGTGCAACTGATCCCTTGCAAACTCCTTCCTATATCTTTCTCTTCTTATTCAAGAAATCAACAACTGAACATATTCTTTCTGTTCATATGAAGAGCTTATTTTCCTACCCCTACTTCTAGCCAAATATGAAACTTTGTCATGTAAACACAGACTTCCATAACAACCATTGGAGAAAATTCAAGACTGAAATGACCTTGTCTCTATCACTGCTTAATAGAAAGTAACTGAAAGATATCAGTAGTGATAAATAAACTTCCATAAAGACATAGTCACCCGTGAATACTGATGAGTAAAAAAAATCTGAAACTTTCAGAGGATTTGAAATATACAACTCCATTAAAGCTGCCACCGGGTCTTTGAAAACAAGATCAGAAGCATTTTTATTCATAAAAAATAAATGTCCTTCTATGAATGTCTCTCTGCTAGCAAATAGATGTTTTCCTTGATAGTCTTTCTGCTGTCCCAACTGAGAACTGAAAAGTTATTGTTGTTGGCTGCTTTTACTGATCTCAATGTTGAATGTATATTGCTTAACCTCTGTCAGAGAAACATGCATGATGAAATGCTGATATGAACTTGTCTGATTTCCTTCATAATATTCATGTGACTTGAATCCATCACTTTCTCTTGTTGATGTATACACTTGCTCTTTGACCTCAAAATATTCAAAAGAGACATGTTGATCTTCATGAATATCTAAAGCAACAAATACTTCTGATATGATGCCAGATGTTTCTATGTCATTTCTATCATAATGAATATCATTCAACACCTCTTGATCTTCATGGTTAATGTTTTATTCTACATCATTGTCTCCATAATGGTCAAATGAAATATGAGTCTGAAAAAACTATTGATTACTCTCTCCAACAATGATATCTTTGCTAGATATATCGAAAATAAAAGGATATTCTTTGGATTTTGGAACATCAGATTCACAACTTTCATCAAACATAATATGAATACATGTCTGATCATCTCTTTGGTCAAAAGTAGAACTAGATGAGATTTCATTAGATAATAAATCTTTAAAGTCCTCTTCATCATCACTATATTTATCAAATACTGGAACATCAGAATAAAATCTTAATGGCGAAGACGAAGATTTCTTCATTAAAAAATAAAAAATATGATCTTGAAATAGATTTTGAAAAATATCACCGTCTTCCTCAGCATAAGTAGTCTTTATATCAAAACCTGAAACAAAGGGTACAAAAGAAGAAATATAGTCTTCTTGATGTCCCTCATGATTTCTACAACTCCCCGCCATCTGCAAAACTAAAAGTTGAGGGCTGCCTACATTGATCTGAAATTCCATCTGACTAATAGACAGATGATCCATATGATTTGCAGATGGAGTAATTAGATATTCAAATGCATAATAATCAGAAAAAGGTGAAGCAAGAGAACTCTCAAGCTTATCATGCAATATGTATTTTTCACAACAATTCTCAAGAAGAAATTCCTGAGAGAAATACCTTTCACATCGATGATGGAATGTTGTATGAAATTATTTTAAAGAAGATATACTAGAAGAAGGCAAAGATCTATACCATTCATGAGAATCCCCTTCCAACGAATACATAAACATATTCATTAGCACATCTTCATCATGAATATTTAACTGATCCATACATTGATGAAATCTGATGAGATGATCTGAAGGATTATCTTCTTTCTTTTATCCGAATCTTGGAAGGTGCTCTCCCCAAATATCTATTGGAGGAACTGAATGTGGGAAACCAAGAACTGCTGAGAAGTCAAGAGGTGAAAACCTCCGAGCCAAAAGAGCAGCAAATTCTTTTGACATTTAAATATTGTGGAGTCACCACTGAATCTGTCCTTCATGGAGTCACCAGATAGATGATTACAATCAAAAATATGTCCAGAATTTGTCTATCATCAAATATGGATCTTGTCGTCTCCCAGGGAAGCTTTCTTCAATATCCTCTCCCCGACAACGATGCCAATTTGTTATCACTCTTGGTGTCCTTCTAGGTTGTAGCTCAAAGAAGCCTGGCAACTTAACTATTTTCTTAATTATTCTCTCAATTGGATCAAGTCAGATGACTAAATCAGACCTACTCTCTCAAGACATGCATAAACATAACCAGATGACAAGGCTTTTAACTATCACTATTCAGAGGGTTTGTAAATAAGTGGATGTATGGAGAATTCTTACTATGCTAGCAGACTCACACATAAAGATACATGAATGGCCAGTCACAATGAGTAAATGATCTTTGCAATTCAACTGATCAAAGAAAAGATAGGATGACATCTATCACACTTTAGACAAACAAAATAAACATGAATTAAATATCCATGTGCAAATATAGAATAGACAGGAAAATGTAAATCTGAACAGGTAATTGAAAAAGAATATTGTATTAATTGATCTACAAATGAGAAGCTTAAGTAAAGAGTGTGAAAATGTCCCCAAGGTCGAACCCTTATGTTGGTTAAGCTGGACGACTTCTCTCTATTGCCTGCGTTGTAGACCCAGGGTTCATATCTTTAAGGGTACCAACAAAGCCTAAAACTATCGGCCCTTCTGGTAAACAAGAAGGCAACACATTACACAGAGCGCACTGCACAGTCTCACCAAAGATAGCTTTAAATGGGTGGCTGTAAGACTCAGGTGTTTACAGCCTAGGATTGAGAATGAGATAGGGGATCTGTATTCTGAACCATTATTTATGATTTGTATTACGAAATACTTTTATCCTCTTTTATATTTTAACCTTCGTGATATCTTTTTGTTATATTCCCACAACAATTACACAAGAAATATAATAACTCATTCATTCATTACATATAACATTTAACTACTAAAAATATGACAAAGATATGAATGAATTCATCACATTACACAGGTATTACCGTGGTTCACCCCCTCCTAGGCTACGCCCACAAAGATTTGGCTTTTGGTTCTCTTATTATGGAGATTCTACAATTCTTGCACCTCACGCTTACAACTCTCCTCAGATGGGTAAGATCTCTGTGAGGCGAACTAGATCACACCAGGCTCCTCGACCTGCAATCTAATCCTAGAGATCTACCTTTTCTCTTTCGATTAGCTCACTTGCATTACAAAAATAGTACATCTACTCAAAAACATTACATAGAAACAATATCAACTCTACAACAGTAGTAAAGCTCAACCTCAGAGAACCTCTCCGAACTCTTCTATGATACCTTTGTATCTATATTTATATCTATTGGGCTCTTCATCCATTTACACACAAACCTTACAAAAATCCTAACCCTACTATCGTTAGGTCTTCCTTCTCTCCATGCGTTCGTTGATTCTTTCTAGCTTTCGCCTCCTTCTTGCATGCGCATGTGTTGTGCTTCTTGCCAGTTGTCACTTTCCTCCTACATTCTTTCTTTCCCATGATTTCTCTTCTAGTTGTCATTCTTCTTTGTGCATGCTTTATTTCCCACTTTGGCCTACTTCCAGCAGGCCCCCAACACTGACATGTGACTCGTCCCGAGTCACCTAATCTTTTTGATCTGCCTCGATCTCTTCGTTGATCATCTGGAATTTTCCCCTTAGCTCTACTACTTTTGTCAGCGCTTGCATGGTCTTCTCCTTAATGGTATCCATTACCTAAACTACCACTTCATCGCTCAATAGTCCTACAGATTCTTCCTGTGTCTGTGCCATCTGTGTTCTATCTGCTTCTGTTTGTGCGAGTACTTCTGCTACCCATCCCTGTAGTGGTTCTATTTGAGCCTGGCGTTCTTGTTTATGTGTATGTGTAGTGATAAGTTATTCCTGCATCTTCTTCAACTTGTGCGTCCCCTTGAGGTGCTTTGGGATTGGTATAGTATTTTTTCTTTGTTTGAGTTCTTGGATCACTGCATTGATCCTTTTCTCTTCCTTTTCCTAGTGTTGAACCCGTGGATCCTCCTCCAGTCTTGTCCAAAGTTGTGCTACTTTGTTGAGCAATTCAGTTATCATGCTAACCTGCTTCTCCATCTCCTATACATTGTTGTTGCCTACCTCCTTTGTTCCTTTATTTCCGGTGGAGTTGTTGGTGTTAGCTATTCTCGGAGATCCCTGATCTCCTTCTAGTACTGAGCAATTGCCTGCGTAATTTGGTCGATCTTTTCTGTGGATGGGAGTTCATTTCCTTGCACAGTGTTTGGAAGTTTCCCAAAAATTTCTCCCACTCTACATTCCAATTCATTCCTGTGTTTCGTCTCCTTCTAAGTTTCGGATTTGTCCTGCAAATACTCTTTTTATAGTGCTTCCCGCTGCTTTGTTGCTTTTTGTAGCTTGACTAAGTTTTTATGTGCCCGAGATTGCATTTCATGGTCGACACTAACCTGCAATTTGTGCAGTTCCCTTGATGGCATCCGTGTTAGGACCAATTGGATGTGGTCCAAATACTTCAGTGGTGTCTGTCCCATTATTTCATCCATTCTTAGCATACTCGATTTTATGTGGACCGTTGCATTTGTGTATGGCATTGGGAGGGTTGGGTCTCTTTCTTCCCCTCCATTCTTTCATTGGTTTGTGTTGTCGAAGACTCTATGCCTCTGATGCTACTTGCTCTTTGGGCCTCTCCAAGTGTCCCGAGGAGATGTCCTATTTCTGCCAGCTCTTTTTGCAGATTATCCCTATGATGTGTTGTGTGGTCGAAGTCTTCTGCTAGAAAATCCTGGACCATTCTTGCAATCATTTCTCCATTGTCCTTCGTGAGTGTATATTCCGGTGACGTTCATTGTACCTTTGATTTATTCCATGCGCCTACGACTTGTACAACCAATCTCTTAGTTCCCCCTGGCTCCTATGTGATGGGGTTTGGGGTGGTCTCCTACGCTCCCTTAGCTTGTTTTCACTATTCGTTGGTCTCTTTCTGCCCCTTCTGGGTTCTTGTCTTCTTTGACCCTTCGTTTTCCTGAGTCATTTGTTTTGGCCCATCCTTGGTTTCTTGGGCACTGGGATTTGTGGAGGCTGTGTTTCCACTTGCACTACTTCTTCTTCTGCGGGTCCTTCCAGTACTTCTCGGGGAATGGATGGGATCCTCCATTCATCAAGCCATTCGCTGATGACCATGTCTATATCACCTTCTGTGATGCAGTAGCACATCGATAGCCATTGTTTATTTGGATCCTGTCTTGGTCCTATCCACATGGCTTGACGTGTAGCCCAGAAGTTAGCGATGTCCCCATATCGCGTGACAACTTATGGTGTTATTCTCCATGACCAGATAATATCTTCCTTCATGTCCCATAGGTATGCTTCAAAGATGATTCCATTGTCCCTCTTTTGTCTGGCCTGTGGTCCTGATCTCAGTACTAGATATCTCGCTCCCGCTGGCTGTGGTCTAGTAGCAAAAACTACATACTCTGGTTCCCGCCATCCCATGAAGGCTATGAGGTTGAGAATCCATGAGTAATGGAATTTTGTGCCAAGTTCCTATGCGTCCTTACAGTCCACTTGGAACAATTTTAATAGATAAGTCACCCATCTCATGAAGGTGCCTTCTGCGCACTGAGCTACAACTGCGATGACTCCTATCGGTACTTTGTCTTTGCAGCATTTTCTTAGCAACTTACAGGATAAGATATTTTCACCCAATTGTGTTGATGCATTTTTTATCCATTTGATTATAATTCCTCTTTTCCCCCTCGTGGTGCCATATTTCTTCTTCATTTCCTCTGCCAATGCTTTTTCCTTGGATTTATCATCCAAAATCAGCGCAGGATCCATACACCAGTTGGGTAGTCCTGTTATTTACGCAATAAGCTCAAATGTTATGGGGACGGGTCTGTCCAGCCATATATCCCCTCCACACGTAACTTCTAAAATCTTCTTAACGCATGTTGTCACATACTCGCCTTTGCCAAAGTGCGAAAGTTTCAACAACCCTAAAATGTCGATTCGGTCTAGTCCAACTGCCCACTGATGTGGTTGGCTGATTGTTTCTCCAAGTTGGTTGACCACTATGTTATGCAAAAAAAACCTTGGTGCAAGTTCTGGATACTTGGTGTCATCTGAGATGTCATGGTCAGAATACTTGAGATTCCCAACGTGTCCCAGTAGCTTTGGCTCTACGTATACACCCTCTGGTATGTGTGGTAGCACAATTTCTGCTGCCAATTTCTTGCGAGGTGAGCTCACTATCAGAACTCTGTCTTCCTGCTGTGGTGGTTGATACAAAGTTCCAACAATTCTTGGTTTCTTCCCTTTAAGACATTCTGGCCAAGCCGAGTCAGTTCCCGTGGTCTCTTCTGTTGGTTTACCGAGGTTGGGTACCTGCGACCTATATAGTTTCCCTTCTAATCCTTGATTCTGTGTTGTGACGTTACCTTCTGCAACTGGTTCAGTGCTTTTTGGTTGCACTTCCTGTTGGGGTTCCACTTCCTCATTCTGAGGTTCCTGTGCCTCTTCTTGCATGTCCTCTTTCAGTTCCTTTGGTTTTGGCTACTGAATCTCCTCCAATATCGGTGTAGAGTTCACTGGTGATATCTCTGGGGATGGGATCTCATCGATATCGACGATCTCCGGTTGTTGCTGCTCATTTTCTTTCCAGCGGTCCTCATGACCTAGCCTGAACTCTGGTTGATCTGGCCTAGTTCAGTGGACTTTGGTGGTGCCATGGTGCTGAGTGTCGAATGTCTGCTGACTTTAGAGGACTGTGGCCTTGCTTTGTTCATTCGAGCTTCTCTTACTCTCTCTCTGTTCTCCTTTCGCAAATAGACAAGTTTCTTTTGTGCTCGCATGTTGTATGGGCTTGTCACGAAGCTTATCGAGGATGCTTATTCCATGATGCGGTTAATGCAACATAACTTTGGGTTCAATGAATTTGCGGTAGTTTCGTACTCGCCATTATGCTTCTCTTGCCATTTCCAGTTGGCATGTTTAATGTGATGTTCCATCAGTCCTTGTTGTGCCTTAATTTTTCTTAGTGTTGTCCTATCATTCGGCTTTTGCCGACTTTCCATTTCCTGCTCATTTGTCTCAGGAATGTAATCATTTCTCTTGACTTTACTGCGTTCGTGTTTCGAGTGTCCTGTGGATTTTTTGCGGCTTTTTGGTTTTGTTTTTTTTATTGCATAGTGGGTGGTCGAATGTCCTCGTACAACTCCAGTCGGCTCCCATTGATTATTCCTATGAGGTATGTGCCTGCAAAATATATTAACTATACAACTCCACCGTCTGTTACAGATTTGACCTCGTATGGTCCTAACCAATGCATTCTCAGCTTTCCTGGTTGCTGAAACGATTTGCTGTCATAGAGAAATACTAGATCTCCTTCAGTGAAAGTATTCTTCTTAATGTGTCAATCGTTCCATGCTTTGTCTCTGGCCTTCTGCACTTGTTGATGGAATCCTGCCAGGATTCGATTTTCCTCCATTGCTAATAGTTGGTTCAATCTTTTCTGTATTGCACTGCGTTCTATCATTTTTGTGATAGTCGCTACACGTAAGCTGGGTACTAAAAATTCTAATGACAGTACCGCTTCTTGGTTGTAGACGATTTTGAATGGTGTGTGCCCTGTCAACTTATTACATGTCATTCTATACGCCCATAATACTGCTGGCACTTTGAGGTCCCAGTCATTTCTGTTGACGTTACAGTTCTTTGTCAGTGTGTTCTCTAGAATTTTGTTGAAGGCGTCTACTGTGTCATTTGCTTGTGGGTTATATGGTGTAATTCTCTGGTGGTGAAATTCAAATTATTCGAGCATTGTGCAGATGGTGCTATTTATGAAATGTGTGCCTTGGTTTCTCATCAAAACTCTTGGGTACCCAAACCTAGTAATTACTTGTTCAAATAAGAAGTGTGCAACGGTCTCTACGCTGCACTCTTTTACTGGTGTGGCTTTCGCCCATCTTGTTAGGTATTTATTCGTGGTGATAATGTATCTTGCCCTTGTTATTTTGGATGGTGGGTTAATAGGTCCCACAAAGTCTATTGCCCATTTATCAAATTCCTGTAATGTCACTTGCGGTCGTAACGACATCTCATCCCTTCTGTTGGGTTTGCCTACCCTTTGACAGACATTGCATCCCTGACAGTAGTCTTTCAAGTCTCTATGAATCATTGGCCACAATAATCCCGCGATGAGTACCTTCTGCATGGTATCTTTTCATGCATTGTGTCCTTGTACCAATCCCTCATGGGCTTCTACTAAAATTCTTGGTCGTTCATGATTTAACATGTACCTTTGTAATATGCTATCTGCGCCCATTTTATATAGATGTCCTGTGATCAGTTGATAGTCAGCTAGGAGAACTACCAGGTTCTTCTTCTGTGCGGTGGTATAATCTTATGGCGCGGTACCTATACTCAAGTACTGGATGATCTCTATGAAGTGCTCATCAACAATCTGTACTGAGAATAATTGTGCATCCGGAAAGTTTTCTTCTAAGCTCATGGGTTCTTCTTTATTTGTGACCCATGATAGGTGGTCAGGTCCTGCATTTAGTTTTCTTGGTTTGATGGTTAATTCGAAGTCAAATTCTTGAAATAACAGTAACCATCGATAGATTATCCCCCCCAACATTGGCTTGTTGAGTAGGTATTTTAGGTTTGAGTGATCTGTAAACGTCTTAAAATGTTTTCCCAATAGGTAGTGTCTGAACTTTTGAAGTGCATAAACCATAGCTAGGCCTTCTCTTTTCGTTGTGTTATAGTTCTGTTATGAATCAGATATTTTTCTACTTGCGAATGTTATTGATTGATCCAAGTCTCTTGCTCCTAGTTGCGCTAAGATAGCTCCAAGTGTTATCATTGATGCATCTACATGCACATGGAATGTCTTGCCCCAGTCTGGAAATACTAATATCGGTGCAGTGACCATATTTTCCTTCAGGGTATCCAGATCATGTTGACACTCATTGTTCCATTGGTACTTTGTATCCTTCCTTAGCAATTTTTCCATTGGTGCTGTGATATGTGCATTTCCTTTGATAAATTTCCGATAGAATCCTGTGTGTCCTGACGTCGCTCATAGCTGACGAACTATTTTTGGCACTGGTAAATTAACGATGACTGCGATCTTTGTCGGATCAACCAATAACCCTTGTTTGCATACTATATGGCCCAATAGTATCCCAAACGGTACTCAAAATATACATTTATTTATGTTTAGTGATATCTAACACTGTCTGAATCATTTTAGCATCAAGCGTTAAAATTCCACATGGTTTTTCAACAGACTATAAACTGTCCAGTCGTCCAGGTATACTTCAAGAAACTGATGGATGAATTCTTTAAATGACACGATAACCACTCTGGAGAATATTGTTGGTGCATTCTTCAGTCCAAATGGCATGACTATATATTGGTAAGATCCCCATTCTGTCGCGAACATGGTCTTGTATCTGTCCTCATGTGCTATCTTAATCTGCTGGTAGCCAGAGAATCCATCAGTGAATGAGTAAGATTTGTGGCCCCCCACATTCTCTAGAACTTCATCTGTGAACAATGTAGGGAATGGGTCGTGTAGGCATGCATCATTCAATTTATTAAATTTGATGCATATTCCAATCCCTCTTCCTTGTTTCTTGTCCTGTACAACCATCGAGCTTATCCATTCTGATTCCTCAACTGGTTTTATTATGCCAACTTCAAGCATCCGACTGATCTCCTCTTTAACTTTTTGTTTATATATGGGGTTTAGTCTATATGGTCGTTGTCTAATTAGTCTCTATTCGGGTCTGAGAGGTATTTTCATCTCTCCCAGTTCTCCTGCTATACCCTTCATCTCTGTAAATGTTGTAGGAAATAAGTCATTGTATTCGCGCACAAACTCGGTAATGCTTTCTACTATTGGCTCATCCCAGTAGTCTCTAATGTTGGCCATTTTTGGATGTTCTGTTGTTCTGATGTTAACTTTCTTTACCTTGATTGGTGCGGAAATAACTTCAGATTCTATGGGTGGTCCCTTCACATCTCTTTCGCCTTCTACTTCTTCAATCTGAATGTCGCGAGGGTCATCTTCGTCTGGTGCTTCCTCTTGTACCTGGTAACTTGACAATAGTTCCTTGACTGTCTACTTATTTCACTGCTACTCTTCGGTAATAAGTTCTATTTATGATTATTTAATGAATATGACTCCTCTAATCTGTTTCAGGGTTGCATCTATGTTGGGGTTCTCATGCTCGAATGAGAAAGTGATGGTAAAGTTATGTTGCAATGTTTCTCATTTTGTAGTTACTTTGCACAGTTCCTGATCTGTATACTAGTTCGATGGTATGCCTTTTAAAGTGTAAATAAACTGGTGAGGCCATTCCTTTGGTGGTGTCAATTTCGACAGTGTTTCACACTCCTCCAAGTGTTTCGCTGGTGTCCCTAGTACTTCATATCTCCACTATTTGTTGTTTTTCTGTTCTGCGACAAACCTTATGCGCAGTAACCACTTACATTGGTACCAGTTTGTGATAGTCTCCTTCTGTGCACCCCACCATCTCGTGGATGTGGCCTTGAGTGCTAAATCCAGTGATAGTAGCCTCTGGTTCTCTAGTACTTCATCTTCATATAGTGTCAAGAATATTTCCAAATAATTTAGTCCATGGAAACTGGGTGGTTATTTTATTTCTATGCCTATCCACCGTACTGCGCGGTCTATTCTTGCGCATCTTCTTGTGGATACTTTGTGTAGTCTTTGCTGCCAGTTTTCTAACCCAGTGTCTGAATCTATTGCACATGAAGTAATACTGCACCAACTGAGTACCTCGTTTGTAGTTGGGTTTACATAATCCTCCTCGCGCATAGTTCTTCTATACAACTGGACGATTTCCTCTAATCTCAGGAAAGTGGGTTTGACGAAGCTCTTTCCTTCTGATGGATCTAGTGGTGCTATGAACCTGTATTCTCCATATTTAAATGTCATTTTCCTTGTATTCAAATTAATTATGGTCTAGTTGTCAAATGCCCAGTCCAGATCAAGTAGTGTCGGGTATGGTGTTGTGCCATCTACTATTTTGATGACTTCAAAATATGCTTTAGTGTGCACACTATCAAGATCTACTGTTACTCATTTCAGTCTCCCTATTGGTAGGACCCTATGTTGGTTTGCTAGTTTTAGTTGGACATTTGAATATCCCAACGTTGGCTCTCCCATGCATTGCCAGGTTTTCTTGGGTAGCACGTTCACTTCATATCCTAGGTCGAGTATGATATCTTCCATATTGAAATACCCAATGTTAGCATTCAATCTAAATTCCCTACTTGTTCTTCTTCTTGTGTGTAGATGATTGACAATTTTCGGTTCTAGATTTTTTTCTATCTGATTGCTACATTTCTCTAGGATTTTTACAATATTTTCACAGATGAAGGATCACTTAACATTTTGATGCATGATTGCAAAAAGTCTTTGATAGTACTTACTTTTCCCTCAGGTGGCATTCCTTTGGTATGATCCAATGATGGCAGCATTTCGTATTCTAGGGATTCATGGGCTGGTTGCGTAGTGGAAGTCGACGTTGTGTCCCTCTTCTGAAATTATTCTCTGGCTTCCTTAAAATTCTCCTTTTCTTTGGGCACGTTGAACTGCTTCCTTGGTTCGGTGTTCTTCTTTACCCATTGGTTTTGTGCAGGTTCTTGTCGGACTATGTCATTACCTGTCTTCATTCCTCCACGAGTGACTATGTTGATGTTCCATCCATCCCCCCTTGCTTCGGCTGAAATCCATTGAACATTCTGGTTATTCTAGTTCCTTTTTTCCTATATCTTTACTAATAATGTCAGGCATTCCTCTATCTTGTGATGTGTTAAGAACCAAATATCAATATAGCATAGAAAAACCTCAGAATAAGTACTCAATGCCTTGAAAAAGATATAATTTCAGATAATAAGCCTCTTCGAGGGGGCAACCTCCTTTTAACCCACATAAATGTTCAAGTACAAGATGATTCCAAATGAAAATGTATCCTTGGTATATATAGGAGACTAGGAGGTATAATTACAACTAATGGAAAAAAGCCGACATAAATAAAATAACATTAAGGGGTAGTGAGCCAATATTAGGGCTTAACATGCCCCTCCCCTTGAGACAAGTGTTGTTCGCAATGCTTGAGTAACTCTAGATGCTTCTGTACAAAAGACTCATCTTCCCAGGTGGAATCTTCAACCGATAGTTTCCTCCATTTAATGAGATACTCTGAAATGGATCTATTCCTCAGTTGGCGAATTCTTGTGGCCGTGATGGATTCAGGCTCCAATATGATTTTTCCTTCCTCATCAAGTTCTGGCAATATAGTTTGAACTGGGATCTTATCACCTATAACCTTCTTTAAGCATGAAACATGGAAAACTGACTGTACTCGTGAAGATGCAGGAAACTCCAATTTGTATGCCATAGTACCAATCTTTTGCAACACCTTATAAGGGCCATAGTACTTTGGTGATAATTTTTTATCCTTCTTGGCTTGCTTGATGGACATCTGTTTGTATGGTTGTAATCTTAAAAACACCTAATCCCCTACTTCAAAACTTCTTTCACTACGATGTTGATCTGCTTTTTGTTTCATGTGATTTTGTGCCATGGTCAGGTTGTCCTTTAAGAATTGGAAAACTTGGTGTTGATGCTCGATGTGATCTTCCACTGCTTGAACCTTAGATTTTTATTTTAGAGAAGAAGTGATGGAAGAAGGGTGGTATCCATAGAGTGCCATAAATGGTGTCATTTTTATTGCAGTATGAAAGGAAGTGTTATACCACCATTCTGCCAAGGGTAACCATTTGATCCATTGTGTTTGTTTATCAGAGACAAAGCAACGAAGGTATCCTTCTAGACATTTGTTTACTATCTCGGTTTGTCCATTAGATTGAGGATGATAGGATGAGATATGAGCCAATTGAGTAACCAAACAAGAAAATAATTTTGTCCAAAAATGTCCAGTTAATATGGGATCTCTGTCACTTACAATAATCTTTGGGCTACCATGTAGCTTTTGAACTATCTCCATGAATGCGGTGGAAACTGTACTACCTTTGAAGGGATGAGAGAGTGCACAAAAGTGTGCATACTTGGTCAGTCTATCAACAGTCACCATGATGACACTCTTTCCTTCAGACTTCGGTAACCCTGTGATGGAATCCATGGAAACCTCCTCCCAGCACTGACTTGGGATGGCTAATGGTTGTAAAAGACCTGGGGTCTTAATTGTTTCCACCTTATTTTCTTGGCAAACCAAACATTCTGCCACAAACCTTTGAACATCAATTTTAAGTCCATCCCAAAAAAAATCCTTCTTGACCCTATGGTAGGTTTTCAAAAATCCTGAGTGCCCTCCTACTGGATAGGTGTGCAATTCCAATAGTACTGTTTTTTTGAGTTGGGAGTTCTTACATAAATATAAGCAATCTTTGTACCATAGTGAATCATTTTTCCATGTAAATGTATCTGATGCACTGGAATCTTACTGCAACCTTTGAATGAGAGTCCACACTTTTTTGTCATTCTTCCATTCATCCCTTGCTTCTATTATCCAATTAGGTTGGATGATTGAGATAGCACATATAAATGCCTCAACATATTCAACCTTTCTTGAGAGTGCATCTTCCACAACATTTTTCTTTCCTTTTTTATAGATGATTTCAAAATCATAACCCAATATATTGGTTACCCATTTTTGTTGTTCTTCTGAAGATAGTCTTTGTTCCAAGAAGTATTTAAGACTATCATGATATGTTTTGACCTT